>JBBPRX010000742.1:0-11947 GCA_038093195.1 Boletus fagicola | reverse complement strand
CGCGATATCGGAGAAGGGGAGTCTCGAAACGCAAGCCAAAGAGGGCTCGTTTGAACCGGGGTATTATCCGCAGACCCGTTCGTACGATAATCTTGGGCTGGGGCTGCGACGGGTTTCCCCACGCGCGCCGACGACGCCGTCGACGGTGCAAGCGTCATGTGCCGAGGGTGTTATGAAGAAGGCCGAGTTTTTTGGTAGGATCAGGAATACGGCGCGGAACGTGAGCGATAAGTATAAGCGTCGGAGTCCCCCTGCACGGCCTAACATCAGTTACCCGGTTCCGTTGGTCCGGCGGGACGGCGTGGATAGGATGCCAATCGATGGGCAGTATGTGGAGATCGTCAAGTCGCCGCCGCATGCGGAGAGTGCGACTTCGCTCCGTGATGACCACCTTACGGATAGGAGAGCGAGTACGGTGGTCAGTTTTACCACATCACCGTCGAACTCGACAGGCGAGAGATCGATCCCGAGGAGGAGGGCGGATTTCGCGCCTCCGAATTCGCCACGAGGTCCGCGGGCACCGGCACCGGCCGCCGTGAGGGAGACTGCACGACGAAGGTGAGCTATGGTATCATCTATGGGTTCTTATTTGACCATCGTTTTATTTTATTTGTAGCCTCGTGAGGGAAAGTTTACAAAGCACGAGTGCTGTCTCGGCAGATTCACACCCTGATTCGTTGCGCCCCGGTGAAGAGCGGCCTCGTCTGAAACAGTTCACGCATGCAGCACGCGTTCCACCACCACGGTCACCTTCGAGCAACGATGCTGAACCAGAAGCGTCCTCGGGGACGAGGAGGATCGCGAGTCAGACGGCGCAAGTGTACAAAGAAAGTCAAGAAGGGCGTCACACAAGCATCGACGAACTACGTATCGGGATGCACTACGTTCGCACACTCGGGGAAGGTCCCTCGAACGTGCGTTCCGTGTCGGACAAGTCGTTCTCATCGTTGGAGTCTTCTCAGCAAGGTCATGGTGCGACATTGAGCGGTACCAAGACGAGTGCGAGTTTGCGGTTTTTGATCCGCGCGGGCGAAAAGTTCAAGTTTAGGGTGCCGATGCAGCATTCGAGTAATCAGTATCGGAAGCTGGAGGCAAGGTTGATTTCGGGGCGGGCATTGCCGTCGTTTATGCAGGCGGAGTTGAAAGGGTTTGGAGGCAGGAGTGACGAAAAGAAAGCGGTCGAATTCTATGGTGTTCCCGCGGAGGGTGATATTGGTGAGTTGCATGTGGGTGTATTTAATGTCGAGGGTGGCGAGTGTTTGGCGCGTGTGGTTGTTGAGGTGGTTGCGAGGGGCAAAAAGACTCCACCCATGGCAGGTTGAGCGGGTCTCCCCTGTTATCGTTTGTATCGTGATCTGACATGGACGGACGGAAACGTTTGGATGATAGACTACTAGAAGATGTACTTCGTTGTTCGCATGCATTCGTTTTTGTATGTATAGAGCATCTATGTAGGAGTCTTGGTCGATCTGGGCAGGATGATGAGATGTTTACCCGCGTGTTGGGTTTAGGACCGGTCCTTGAGGCAAACTTAATCAGAGTTTGGTCGCTTCTCGGGTGTCGGTGAGAGAAGCGGCACGTCAAAAATAAGATCCAGCTAGGATGACAACAAGAAAATCCGACGATAAGTACATCGAGTTGCGAAGGAGTAGTAATTACATGGCCGACGACGTCGGCTAGAGATGGCAAGTGGTTGGGAGATGACATTGTTACAATAACGTGCACGAGGTCCTCTTCGACGCGTCTGTGCTTGAGAACGGATCGATTAGTCAATCGGGCTCTAGGGCATGACTCGATCGCTTACAATAATCTAGAACAGAGGGAGATCGCGTGGGGGTCTACGTTGCTTCATGACTTCCAGATGAGAATGGCCAAGGCCCCAATGTAGAAATAGATAAAGTGTTTGGTTTCTGGTACGAGGGTTTCAGTTGGGTAGATCAGAAGGAAGGAAAGGGTTTACCATGGGTGACATAGCTCCCAAAGTTCTTTCCGACGACGACGTGCCAGGTGGGACCATGGCGTTTGTCGAACTCTTTCTTGATCTGGGCGGCGATGTCTTTCTCGATGGTGTATTTTTCGAGGGCTGCAGATGCGACGTCGATGCTCTCCTGCTGCATCTCCTCTGCCATGTCGACGTTCTTTATGATGGCCTTTGGGCCGCCGATGCCGCCGTTCTCCCTGGGGAGAGAGCCGGTGTCGGTGGCGGAGGTTGCAGGTGCGGCGTCAGTCATGACTATGGATGTGGAGGGGAAAAGGATGAATGGGGACGATCTGAGACAGGTTCTGGGTTAAATACGTGACTGGGCTGACTTGCCTTGTGTTTTTGGCGAGGGAAATGGTGTTGAACGCGTGGATAGAGTGGGAAGGTGGTACGGTCTTGGTCAAGGTGTGTTTTGAACGGAAACACGTGGTTGACCTGGACACATGCTGCAACTCGACGCAGTCAGATGGCACTCGTCAGGCTCGCTTCCGCTTCCGTTTCTGTTTTTTTCTTTTTCT
The DNA here is from genome assembly GCA_038093195.1 of Boletus fagicola. Classification (NCBI taxonomy): domain Eukaryota; kingdom Fungi; phylum Basidiomycota; class Agaricomycetes; order Boletales; family Boletaceae; genus Boletus; species Boletus fagicola. Next base: position 9,448 of record JBBPRX010000742.1, on the reverse strand, counting down.
TTTTCTTTACAAGTTTCGTTGCATATCGTTATTATGAATCAGCACGCCCTCCTCTCTCTCGCCGCATCGCGCACTCGAGGCGAATCAGCTAATTAACCCTCTTCCCAGTCCGCGCGTCGTCCTTGAGCCACGCTCATCTCGGAATTTGATCAGGTTCTATCCGATTGGCTCGGCCCATGTCTCGTCCCACCACACGTGTTTCTGCTGATGGCTTTGCATGCGTACACAAGGTTTCGTCTATACGAATGACTGATGGAGATAATCTAGCATGTTCGCACCACGACCGGAAATGTCGTTGAGACGGGCGCCGATTTATCTGCCTCCCCCTTTAACTCGAAACGTTCCAGCGCGCGGTGCGTGTTCGAGGTTGGCTTGAGTCACAGGCGGTGAGTGCGAGTGTCACGTCCACGGTCTATATACAAGTGGCATCATGTTCAGATGCGAGATCTCAGTGTGTCTTCCCACCCGACGCGTTCTTTTCGTTCTCGAGATCTTGGCCACTGTGTCCAACGTGGCTCGCAGCCACTTTCAGTCTATCCGTCCCGCCAGTGTTCATCTTGGGTTCCAGGGTTTGGCTATCGGACTGATATCGATGCGGAGGAAATCGGAAACCCTATATGTTTGGGGTCGCCGTTTGGGTGTCACGGTAATGAGGGTGTGAGGGATGTTTCGAGCGACTGAGGCAACGCACGTATAACATGGACTGATGGCTATTCCGCTCAGTTGTCCATGTGGCCACGACTGCATCCGTATCACCGTTGCTTGAATTGGTGACACGCTTGAGATTCTGGTTTGCGGCGTTTGCATCCGAATCAGTTATCGGACTAATCGGCCCAACTGGTGTACATACCCCATTGGTCTTAGGCTTTCGACGCTGGGAAAGCCCGAGGATTCTCGAGGTTCTGTACTTATCTGTCTTATCTCTCATCCTGATGCGTTCTACCGATAGGCAGCTCCGAGTCCGTGCTCTGCTCCACGAGATCAGCCCGATCATTTCTGTGAACTGGGTAGTGGTCCTGACGGGTCCTGACTATCGGCTAACACTAACCATTTCACTGAAGCATACACTTGACAGATTCACGTTCAGTCATGCAAACCTCAAACCCACCAAAGTGAACACCTATGCCTTGGTGTTTGAACAGGAGGGGACCGAAACGCCAAGCCTCCACTGCTTGCTGCTCATACGGACGTTGTCTCGGTCAATCCGGAGTCATACGACGACTGGATCAGCCACCCAAATTCTGGCTATTACAGCGGGGAACGGATCCCAGTGGAGGGGAAGCCATGATGACTGTTTAAACCAGGTGTCACATCGGAAGTCTGTCACAGACTCAGTTCGGGTTACGAGGCCGTTTGTTGTGCGACAACCTGATGGTGACTTTTTAAGAACGGGTATCGAAAAAATACCGGAGCGTGGGGGGCCAGACAGTACGTTATGTTCTCCTTCCAAGCTTGTTTTCGAAACGTATGACCCTGGTTCGTTGGCCATGACTAGTGACTGTCGACGAATGGGGTACGGTTCAAATGCATCTGGTGAAGAGCCTGGCCACATACGATGACGGTAGTTTGCCACGCCGTCGGTTGCCGAGAAAGGATATATGGATATTCGCATGGATGCATGGATGCATTGACTCCTGCTGGACTCTCTAGCCAGCAGGGCCCCGAAGCCTACCGTAAGAAACAACGTGTCTTTTTGCCTTTTATTCATAGATTTGAACCCATAGGAGATTGGTATTTTGGCCGACCTTATCACCGAGCTAGAGACTCATCCACACGAACCCGAGTTGGTTCGTGGAAGGACATACTCAGACCGAGGTTTGGATGCCGCGAAAAATACGACATAGGCTTCCCAGCATCATTGAGAAAACTTGTGAGGCAGTCACAGACCAGCGATATTTTGGGAGCTTGGGGATCCTCTCGTTGATTTGGATTTCATGTTCTACGCCTTGTCGTGAACAGCTCAGGCGATCGGCTGCTTCGATTGACATGTTTTACTTTTCCCCCTGATTTTTTGTAGCAGATCTGATCGATGAAGGTGTAAAAGTGAATGCCCTTGCCGAGGTTGTATGGGCTGTCGTAAACCATTGTGCTTGCTGATCACAGTTCGCTCGCTGAACTGTCAAGCTTTATCGATATTACCTATACTCCGCTGCAAAAACAGAACGCGACTCTTGAGGCCTTTGGAAAGACAGGGCTCTTCGTGGGGAACTATCCGCCTCTAGGATGCTTTTAACAAATTTCTGGTGCTAAGACCTACGGAGTTTTATGTATCTGTGCTGGAATATGATGTAGGTAATTCAGGTAATAAGCGGAAGACGTCATAACGGAGATGAAGATGTTGAGGCACTGCGGCATGCCTGTGCAATGACCCAGACACGAGACTATTACTGGAATCTCACGAAGTATATCATCCGATATGGTCATCGAGATGCTGCACACGCTTACAGTGGAGCACCCACCGCATCACGAAGGTCGGAGTGTGTTTGCTTTGTCTTGGGCTGGATTACTCGTTTGCATGGGAACTACAGCTATCCGAGCAGCAGAATTTTTGGAACAGATTTACTGCTTCACCTGGATTATTCTCCATGCGGATCAAAGTGGCTTGCTGGAATGGGAGTGCTACTGATCTCATGTTGTTGATTCCATGGCGATTTTGTGTCCTGTACAACAAGGATAAAACGTATTGTAACCGTAACTACTATACGGTCGAGATCACACGAGCCAGCACTGCATGACTCATCTCAATAGATGGTGGCAAGATGATCATGATCGAGAGGCTGTACACCTTTTGACCCCTGTGATATCGCAGCCTGCGAAACTTTGACATGATTGGACCGCAGAGTGCCGGTGTTACAGCGGGCGCTCGATGTGCCTCCCAGCTCCCCGTACTGGGGTGTTTGGCAACATGTGTGATGGGCTTCTATTTGCTCGGATAATCGACATACGGCCAAGCATACGGCCATCGATCTTCGAGGCTAACACGATGCACCACTTCATCTGTCTTCGTATCTGCAAAACAGGAAGAAACTGGACGAGGGACTGGATGCAGTGATGACGTGTTGGTGTGATCAGTACCAACACTCTGACTAGTTACGTAACCCCAGACTCTACTTTTGGGGTAAAGAAGGAAAATAACCTCGAGCGTCCCCATCATACATCCAATTCATCCCCTTCCCCTCTTACCATCATCATCCCCTCCTCCCGTCTCTGGCAGTCCTCGCTGCCGGTGAACCATCCATAGACGAGACGAGTTCTACATCATTCGTGAAGCATGTCAGCATATGATCACTCAAAAGTTGCGCATTTCATTGGTATGTACGCCAGTAGGGACGCGTCATAGTTCTAATACACTTCGCGGATAGGCGGAAATTCGCTGGACAAGGCACCAGCTGGCCGCGTAAAAGACTTTGTTCAGGCCCATGGAGGTCATACGGTCATCACAAAGGTGGGTACCGCGCATACATCCACCTCTTGGTCGATCAATAGGGTCGTCGAGGGAGTGGCACCCGTTCTTCGACTCTGTGTGTACCTAGAGCTAATTGTTTCCCCATCCACTCGCAGGTCCTTATTGCAAATAACGGTATTGTCTACCCCATCGGTCGTGCCACGCATATACTCAGCTCTCTCCAAAGGTATCGCTGCCGTCAAGGAAATCCGCTCCATCCGTCAATGGAGCTACGAAACTTTTGGAACAGAGAGGGCTATCGAGTTCACTGTCATGGCCACACCCGAGGATCTTAAAGTCAATGCCGAGTACATTCGCATGGCAGATCAATACATCGAGGTTCCAGGCGGTTCCAATAACAACAACTATGCCAATGTGGATCTCATTGTTGACGTGGCCGAACGCGCTGGCGTGCATGCCGTCTGGGCAGGTTGGGGTCACGCATCTGAAAACCCCAGATTACCCGAGAGTCTTGGTGCCTGCAAGAACCGGATCGTGTTTATTGGTCCCCCTGGAAGTGCTATGAGAAGCTTGGGTGACAAGATCTCGAGTACTATCGTCGCGCAGAGTGCCGAGGTGCCTACCATGGCATGGTCCGGCTCTGGGATCTCGGACACAGTGTTATCGGAACAGGGCTTCGTGACCGTTCCTGGTGACGTATATCAATCCGCCTGTGTGACGAACGTGGAGGAAGGATTGGCCAAGGCTGAGCAAATTGGTTGGCCGGTCATGATCAAGGCAAGTGAAGGTGGAGGTGGAAAGGGTATTCGGAAGGTCGAACATCCCGATGCATTCAAGAACGCTTATCATGCGGTCGTTGGAGAGATTCCAGGTAGGGACGTACGCCAGATTTACCCCGCATATATTCATTCCGTTGCAGGATCACCTATTTTTATCATGAAACTCGCTGGCCAGGCACGTCACTTGGAGGTCCAACTTCTTGCTGATCAGTATGGAAATGCGATCTCGTTATTCGGGCGTGATTGTTCCGTTCAGCGTCGTCATCAGAAGATCATCGAAGAAGCTCCTGTGACAATCGCTAAAGAAGATACCTTCGAGCAGATGGAGCGCGCCGCTGTGCGTCTCGCCAAACTTGTGGGGTACGTAAGTGCTGGGACCGTTGAGTGTATGCTCTTTCTCTTGTCATGTCACGGAGATCCACTAACCAGGAATTTCTACAAGATCTCTACAGTCACTCCGAGGACGTGTTCTACTTCCTTGAGCTCAACCCCCGACTCCAAGTCGAGCATCCAACCACCGAAATGGTCACGGGCGTCAATCTCCCTGCTGCACAATTGCAGATTGCCATGGGTATTCCTCTGCATTGTATTCGGCACATTCGCACGCTGTATGGTGTTGCTCCTAACGCTTCATCCGAGATCGATTTCGATATGGTGAAGCCTGGGTCTCGCCAGCTTCAGCGTAAACCCCGGCCCAAAGGACACGTCGTTGCAGTTCGTATCACCGCCGAGAACCCGGACGCTGGCTTCAAGCCATCATCCGGTTCACTTCAAGAACTCAATTTCCGTTCTAGTACGAACGTCTGGGGTTACTTTTCCGTCAGTTCCGCAGGTGGTCTCCACGAGTTCGCTGATTCTCAGTTCGGTCACATCTTCGCATACGGTGAAGATCGCAATGAGAGTAGGAAGAACATGATCGTCGCGTTGAAGGAGTTGAGCATCCGTGGTGATTTCAGAACGACCGTCGAATACCTCATCAAGCTTCTCGAGCTTGAAGCCTTCATTGACAATACCTTCACCACCGGCTGGCTGGATTCCCTGATCAGTAACAAGCTCACGGCGGAGCGCCCAGATGCTACCCTCGCTGTTGTCTGCGGTGCCGTCACCAAGGCTCACCTCGCGACAGAGGCATGCCTTAGCGAGTACAAGCGTATTCTGGACAAAGGCCAGGTTCCCGCTCGTGACCTGTTGAAGACCGTGTTCGGCGTCGACTTCATTTATGAGAACATCAAATACAACTTTACATGTACCCGTTCATCCAAGCACACATGGACGCTCTTCCTGAACGGTGGACGGACAATGGTCGGGGCGCGCCCTCTCGCCGACGGTGGCCTCCTCATCCTCCTTGATGGTCGTAGTCACTCGGTGTACTGGCGAGAAGAAGTCGGAGCTCTACGACTCATGGTTGACTCCAAGACGTGTTTGATCGAGCAAGAAAATGACCCAACACAACTAAGGAGTCCAAGTCCTGGCAAACTCATCCGATTATTGGTTGACAGCGGCGACCACATCAATGCTGGTGAGCAATATGCAGAGATTGAGGTGAGCCTGATTCTTCGAAGCAAGTGGTGTCGTTATTTACCTAGCTCAGGTCATGAAAATGTACATGCCACTTGTCGCGGCTGAAGATGGTGTCGTCCAATTTGTTAAGCAGCCCGGTGTCAGTCTTGAGCCAGGTGACATCCTTGGTATATTGACACTTGATGATCCCGCTCGAGTCAGACACGCAAAGCCATTCGACGGTCTCCTCCCGCCAATGGGTCCCCCTGGTGTTGTCGGAAACCGGACATACCAGCGTTTCGTGCGTTCCATGGGGACGCTTAGTGATATCCTCGAGGGTTACGACAACCAAGCCATCATGGCCTCGACTTTCAAGGATCTCATCGAACTCCTTCATAACTCTGAATTACCTTACTCGGAAGTCAGCTCTATATTATCCTCCCTGTCTGGCCGTATGCCATCGAAACTCGAAGAAGGTATTCGGTCAGCTATTGACAGTGCCAAGTCCAGGGGTGACGCACACGAGTTCCCCGCGGTCCGTATCAAGAAAGTCCTTGAACATTACGTTCAGGACTCCATTCTTCCTCAGGATCGACCAATGTTCCGGACCCAACTTGCTCCATTATTCGACGTCCTCGAGAAATTTATGGGCGGGATGAAGGGCTACGAAGTGCATACCATCGCCAGCCTTCTTTCCGCTTACGAGTCGACGGAGAAGTTGTTTGGAGGAAGCATCGAGGCTCGAGTTTTGAGCTTGAGAGAACAGAACAAGGATGACCTCGACAAGGTAGTTGCTCTCGTGCTCAGCCACACCAAAGCTCAGAGCAAGTCGAAACTTGTGCTCTCAATACTGGACTATATCAAATCAAGTGGTCTTCCCGTCTCTGGTGCGGAGAGCCGCCTTTACAAGGTTCTCAACGATCTTGCCGAGCTCGAGTCAAAGTTTGTCCACCTCCTGTCTCATCCCTTATATCATTAAGAAGTATTTCAGGTCGTCGACTGCCGTCTCCCTGAAAGCTCGTGAAGTGCTCATCCTTGGGCAGATGCCCTCTTATGAAGAGCGTCTAGTCCAGATGGAAGCGATTCTCAAAGCATCCGTGACTTCCAGCGTGTACGGTGAACAGGGTACGACGAATAGGTACGAGGTCCTTCGTCTTGGTGCTCCGCCTTAATAATACTCTGTAGAACCCCTTCACCCGAGATCCTGCGCGAGCTCAGCGATTCGCGCTACACTGTTTATGACGTTCTTCCAGCGTTCTTCTCCCATGCAGACCCTGTTGTAACTCTCGGTCAGTTCTCTTTACTCGTTGACCATCTTGACCTGAAATTCATTTTGCAGCTGCATTCGAGGTTTATGTCCGCCGCGCGTACCGCGCGTACTCGCTGCTTTCGATTGATTATGAAGAGGGTGATGGCCCCGATGATGGCGAGCTCCCAGGTGCCCTCACCTGGCGATTCAACCTTGATCGTTCACATCCACCTCCTGCTACCCCCAGTGTCACTGCTCCGTAAGTACACCTTGCGTTCCCGACCAAAAGGTATCTAATCCTAACCAAAGTGACCCGAGACGACAAGGATCCGTCAGCGACTTATCTTATCTGATCAGCCGCAACCAATCGCAGCCCATTCGTACTGGTGTCATTGCCTCATTCTCTGACATGGCCGCCCTTGAGAAAGGGTTTGAGAAAGTTGCTGCTCTCCTCCCCGTGTTCGATCCCGACGAGTTTCGCGAACGTTATGGTAGTACGGAACCGCCAAATGTCCTGATCCTGGCTCTTCGCATCTTCGACAAAGCGGATGATATCTCTGAAGAAACATGGGCAGAACAGGCCCTGAAATTCGTCAGCGAGCATAACGCAACACTCGTGAAACGTGGTGTCCGCCGTGTATCAATCCTCATCTGCAAACGTGGACAGTACCCGATGTACTTCACTTTGAGGGGTACTGACTGTAACTGGACCGAAGAACAGGCTATCCGTAACATCGAACCTGCATTAGCCTTCCAGCTTGAGCTCAGTCGTCTCTCTAACTACAAGCTCAGGCCAGTCTTCGTGGAGACCAAGCAGATTCACATGTACCATGCCGTGGCCAGAGAGAACCAGCTCGACAACCGATTCTTTGTCCGTGCTTTGGTTCGTCCTGGCCGTTTGCACGGCTCTATGAGCACAAAACAATACCTCATTTCCGAGACGGACCGACTCGTGACTAGCATCTTGGATGCGCTCGAGGTCGTCAGCGCGCAGTACCGCAATGCCGATGTCAACCATATCTTCATGAACTTCGTCTATAATCTTCAGGTTTCTTATGAAGATGTACTCGAGGCTATCTCGGGCTTCATCGAGCGCCACGGCAAGCGGCTCTGGCGTTTGCACGTCACTGGCTCAGAGATTCGTATTGCTCTTGAAGACAAAGAAGGCAATGTTACCCCCATCCGGTGCATCATCGAGAATGTATCCGGATTCGTCGTCAACTTCCACGGGTATCAAGAAATTACCACTGACAAGGGTACAACGACCCTAAAGTCCATTGGAGAGAAGGGACCTCTTCATCTCCAGCCAGTCAACCAACCCTACCCGACCAAAGAGTCCTTACAGCCCAAACGCTACCAAGCCCACCTCATTGGTACCACTTACGTCTATGACTTCCCAGAGCTGTTCTCGAAAGCTCTCTACAATGTCTGGATCAAGGCCCGAACTTTTGACTCTTCGCTTATTCTCCCGAAGAAGCTACTCGAAGCGAAGGAGCTCGTGCTCGATGAGCATGATCAACTCGCAGAAGTGGATCGTGCCCCAGGTAACAACACGTTCGGAATGGTTGCCTGGGTGTTCACACTTAAAACGCCTGAATTCCCTGATGGTCGCAAGGTTGTTGTCGTCGCAAACGACATTACATACAAGATTGGTTCTTTCGGTCCCATCGAGGATCAGTTCTTCTACCTCGTCACGAAGTATGCACGCGCTCGTGGTCTTCCCCGCATTTACCTATCCGCCAACTCTGGTGCTCGTATCGGTCTGGCAGAGGAGGTCATGAACCTCTTCTCATGCGCCTGGAACGATGAAGCTCACCCTGAGAAAGGCTTCGAATACCTCTACTTGACTCGGGAAAACTATCTCAAAATGCAAGGAAAGGCCGCCGCCGCCATTCGTACGACAGAGATCGAAGTGGATGGGGAGGTTCTCTACAAGATCACAGACATCATTGGACTCCAAGATGGCCTCGGTGTCGAGTCGTTGAGGGGATCTGGTCTTATTGCAGGAGAAACATCACGTGCCTACGATGATATTTTCACCATTACTTTGGTGACTGCTCGCTCTGTCGGCATTGGTGCATACCTCGTTCGCCTGGGCGAACGCGCTGTCCAAGTCGAGGGACAACCCATCATCCTGACTGGGGCACCCGCACTCAACAAAGTACTTGGACGCGAGGTCTATACCTCCAACCTGCAACTCGGCGGTACTCAAATCATGCACAAGAATGGTGTCTCCCACCTGACCGCAGCCAGCGACTTAGAAGGAGTTACCCACATTCTGCAGTGGTTGTCATACATCCCCGAAATCAAAGGAGACGCACTGCCCATTCGCGAAACATCAGATACTTGGGATCGCGAGATTGCCTATGTCCCACCCAAGACTCCCTATGATCCACGTTGGTTCATCGAGGGCAAGGTTGATGAACAGACGTCGAAGTGGCTGCCAGGCTTCTTCGACAACGGGTCTTTCCAAGAAACGCTCTCTGGGTGGGCCCAGACTGTTGTCGTTGGTCG
>JBBPRX010000741.1:0-11951 GCA_038093195.1 Boletus fagicola | reverse complement strand
TGGTGGTGAATGGTGATACGGTTCGATCGGGTGCGATGGGGGCGCAACTGCTAACGCCTGTCTTAAACTTCCGCTGAGCGCCAAGCACATTAAACCTTGCAGCACCATGCCCGTGCTCGCCATTCTGGACGATGGCACGCTGATTGGCACGTTCAGCAACTGGTGCGCCACTGATCGATATGCTCCGCCTGGCGCCCGTTTGAGCAGCTTGCGCCCCTCGGATAAAGCCCAAGCGTGAAGGAACACAAATATGCAGGGTCGCCAGCTTCCCTTTCCCACCGTCAAGGACTCGCTGCCAACAACGATCCCCCGGGCCCCGTGGCACATTCCCTCCTCGCCCATGCCTTTTCTCGGTACTTCTGCTCGCTTTTCCATGCGGTCGTGCGACATGGACCCCAAAATACCGGTATGTCTTCCACGGGTCCCATTTATTTCAAGGTTTATCTCCTATAAAAAAACCCCAACGAGCTTCGTTGACGACCCCCTTCCCCTTCTTTCGTAGTTATCGATTTCCCAGCTCTTCTGCACAAACTCGGTTCCATCTCCGATGGATATCCAACGCATCCATCAATTATTGGAAGAGCGCAAGGCAGAACTATCCGTCTTTGCCGAGGAGATCGAACGTGCCCGTGCACAAGTGCAGCATCTCGAACAGCAACGTGATCAAGTCGAAAGCGTCGTCCAAGAGCTCGAAGCTCTCATGTCTCCCGTCCGCCGCATGCCCACGGACATCATGGCAAAGGTCTTTGAGTACTGTATTGGGGACCATCCCATCCCGAGGGCCGACCCTCGGATGGCGCCACTATTACTAGGCCAGGTTTGCCGTTCTTGGCGGTACCTCCTGTTCTCCCTTCCATGTTTATGGACCACGTTGCAACTCGATCTGCCACCAGGCACCAAAGATTGGGAGGCACTCGTACAATCCAAGAGCCTATCGATGCACGTGTGGCTTGCTCGCTCGAAAGCTCTCCCAATATCCCTCTCTCTCAGTCATGTCAAAGGGCCCCTCATTCCATGGCATGCCCTCATGCATCTTGACAAAGAGATCCTCACCCTCGGTTGCCGTCTGAAAGATCTCTCCCTGCATTTCTCGTCCCGATCTCTCAGCTGTCTTTTGACATTCACTCAGAGTCCCCTACCATACCTCCAACATTTGGAGCTCCAAAACACCAACTCGCTTCCCACGAGTGAAAATCCCCCCCCGATTGTGTTGCATTCCGCTCCCAGTCTCAAAAGCCTGAGCCTGTCTTGGTGTACTCTTGACCTGCGCGATTTCCAGGTCCCCTGGGCGCAGCTTCAGCATCTCAACCTTGAATATGATGCGAGCCCTTTTTGGAACCCTGTTCATAGCGACTATCTTCAAACCCTTGCCAGCTGTCCCAACCTAACCACGCTCTACCTCGGCGTTGGCGCCCCGATCAATGACGTTGATCCAGCACACATCGTGCCCGTGACCCTGCCCCACGTCCACACGTTCAAATCGAGCATCTACGTTCAAACGCCGTATCTCCAACACTTTTTCGATGCCCTCCGCATGCCCCAACTACGTCATTTTGACATCAGAAACGTCAGTCTCGCGCTCGGCAGTTTCACCGGCCAAATAGAGTGTCTCCCCTTTTTGGCGCGCTGTGCGGACACGCTCGAGAGCGTGTCTTTCAACCGAGTCGACATCGCTGATCCTGCGATGCTGTCCTGTCTCGCACAGCTTCCTCTATTAAAAACGTTGTATTTCCTTCCGGGCGTTCTTCGGCTCAACCATGGGCTCATCACCGCGCTTGCAAACAACAACGAATTGGGCAGCGAGAGCGAATTGATCTGTCCAGCGCTCGAGGTGCTCCACCTGAAATGTTCCTCGGTCGTCCCCGTCGATGCTATCACCCGTCTCGTGGCGTCGCGTTGTGAGACGGCGCCCAAGTTGAAGCGGTTTTCGTTGCAGCTTGCGACGTTCGAGTATGGGTTGGACACGAGGGACGACAAGATCAGGCAAGTGGAGGCGCAGCTGAGTGCGTATGTCGAGGGGGGGCTGCAGCTCGTCTTGACCAAGTCGAGTAGCTCGGGGTAAACAAGAAAGTTGGTTCAACCCATCTATCACGATTTTGTCGTTGATCATCTTTTTTTCTGAATTCCTTGTTCGTCGTTCTGATACTTCATGTTTAAGTTTTCAGGATACCCACAGATGCAATTGGTGGACTAGGGGCATTGTTTATTGCTGGTGTTGGGGAAATCGTATTTACAAGCCCAACTATAAGCGACGATGCGACGGTAGACCTTGTACGATACGTCAATTTCATTGGACATATATTTTTGCGCATTAGCGTGTCTCAGAGTTAGCAAAAAATGAATTTCGTAACGAAAAAGTTACAGCGGTTTTCAAATCTATGCGGAAAATGCATTCGAAAAAGTCGCGCCTCGGGATCTGCCAGGAAAGGACCCCAGATGCGCCTGAGTGTGTGCGGAGTCTTACTCAGCGTGCAACCACACACACAGCTTACTCAGCACACACTCACGCACGTCCGGGGTCCTTGCCTGGCAGATCCCGAGGCGCGACTTTTTCGATTGCATTTTCCGCATAGATTTGAAAACCGCTGTAATGGAAAAGTGCAGCAAGTTGAGCTTTTTATTTCAAGCTCCGATTCAATTGTGTGGAGATACCCGAAGCTGGTCCTGGGGATAGAGGGGGAGTATGGATGAAGTCCGGGTCAAAAGTACTGTATTGTAGGACATATACTATACATCAATGTGATTGTGCCCCTGTGCCGCTACACCATACAAGACCTAGTGAGGTATGTGGAAGGTGTGAACCTTGTCAGTGAGGTGAGTAGTCTGGATACAGTATATCAAAGGCAACTTGAAAGGGGAATTTAGTAGCAGATCTGGTGTGGCCATGATCATTGAAATGGATTTCGAGATAATGGTGAGTGATAGCACTAGAGGGGAAGGTGTCAGGAGATTGTGACATACTGTACATGAACGAAAGGAGAGATGCACTGGGTGAAGATAGACCAGGACCCCTGCACACACCCCAACAGTTGGCACATCAGCATCCTTGAGCTCAACTGGACATGCAGCAAGGATTGCTGCCCCATCTACATCCATGCTGGCTTTGTCCTCTGGAGAAGTGCATCTGCCTGAATCTGTACACCACATACTGTAGATGTTACATGGCAGCGTCTGGCCTGCAAGATGATGGAGAGGTCACCTATTCTAGAGTAGGACAAATCAGAGCAAAAGTGAGTATTGAGGATGGTGATAGCAGCATTGTCAGAGGGGTAGACCATAAAAGAAAAAAGGCGATGTTATTGGGGCAAGGGCCAGAGTTTTGTACAGATTTGTGATGAGCAATTTCATTGTACCCATTCTAGAGCAGTAGGGTAGATCAGAGCAAAAGTGGGTGCTGGAGATAGCGATGACAGTGTTGCCAGAGGGGTAGATGGTTAAAGAGAAAAGGGAAACAATGGGTGATATTACTGGGGTGAGAGGTGCCATATTGCTAGTGAGTGGGAAAAGCACACTTGGGAGAAGTCGGAATACTGGTCTAATGGGAACCGCAGTGCAGGATGGTAAACAAGTATACCATAACAAGACAAACTGTACCCATGCTATGTACATATGTACAGTATATACTTATATAGTACAAAATCACATAAATCTAGGTATATAGGGTTGGGTAACAACAGTCTGTACTGTAAATATCAAATGCCCCATCTTTCCAATCACCAGAAGCTCCTAAAGGTCTTGAGGGAATTCCAAGAACAACTTGGGCTTGCCCAATACTTGGATATCCTTCATATAGCCCTATGGGAAGCTGAAAGTGATTCTGAATCTTCTGAATTCAACTCAGACAATTCTGACACTCCTACTATCCAGTCCTCTTCTACCTCACATACTCCATCCAATCCCAATTCATCTAATTCCAATCCATCTGATTTTGACTCCTCCGAAACTCCTTTCATGCTTCAGCCTCATGCCATCAACTTTGTCAACCAAATTGAAGCTCTCCATGATGAAGTTGAGGCTACACATGTTCTTCAACAGTGTCCCAAGGCATCCTGTGCTCCCCAAATTCATCTCTTAGATGAATGGAGAGCTGATCACCCCCACCTCTTTGCATGCAAAGTTAGGGTCCATCCAGATACAGTATCTTTGATGCAATTACTGCCAAAATCCATATCCACCATATTTTTTCCAACAACTCCAACAATTCACAGCTCCCTGTAAAACTCCAACTTGCAATTTTCCTTAATGCTGCTGGCCATTATGGTAATGCAGCAACATCCCAGGACATGGCTAAGTGGGCAGGGGTTTCTGTTGGAACTGTCCACAACTGCTATACATAAATGAGTCATGATTGTGATTCTTGATCATGATGATGAGTTTATTCATTTTAATCATGATGATCCTGAAAAGGAAGAGGCAAAGGAATATCTTGAAGGGGAGACATGTGTAGAATGGAGGGGAGGATTTTTGAGTGTTGATGGGAGTCCTTTCAATCTCTTCCAAAAACCAGGTTGGCATGAAGAGGGATTTTATGACTGCAAGTCAAATTATTCCCTTTCAAATCAGGTGAGCAGTATTTTAAATCAGTTCATAGTGTTTTTAATTTGAATTCAAGGTGGTGATTTACCCTCACAATCTGCAAATTGTGGATTATGTCATTGGTGTACCAGGCAGCCTTCATGACTCTAGTGCCTTTCAGCATGCACTAGTTGCACGCTTACCAGAGATTTTCTGTTAAGATTGCTACTGGTGGTAGAACCTTGACAAGTGACTCGAGTGTGTAGACTCGACTGTGGGTCACAAACCAGGTGGTAGCCTGACTCATAAGGCTAGTTGGTATCTGTAAAGGCAAAAGGGAGACGGAATGTCCTCAGGGGTGGACAGTGGGAATAGTCCGGGTTGGACTATGACTGCTGAGGGATGACCAGGAGATCCTTCCTTGGGTTTGATAGGCCCAAGGAGTGTCAACGAAGGTGGGGATGGTCAACGGTTGACCAGATGGTAGGGCGAGGTAAGAGGCGCCGACTCTATGAGAACACAACAGGCAAGATGGCCTGAAGGTAATGACCAGGGTCAACCTAGTAAGGGAGCTAGACCCAGGGAGTGGTGGATCTCCTGTAGAGAGAATCCAACCAACGGCAGAGGAGATGCCCTAGGGATGGACGTCCTAGGGGAACAAAGAGACAGTGAAGGAGTTGAGCTAGGGACAAGGTTAATCCTAGTGAGGGGTTGTCGTCAATGTCTGGGGGTGGCCCAGAGAGAAGGAGGGTAGGCAAAGGCAACGAGAGCGATAAGCACTGGAGGGGTACAAGTGGGAGGAGATTGCAGGGAGCTTGAGCCTCAAAGGCCGAAGGCAGACTACTGTCCTTAGTAGAGTCTTAGACTAGCATGAGGGCTTGTGCAGCCAAGAATACACAGGAATGAGTAGGTTCAAGTTAGAGAAGCGTTACAGCTGAGTTCTAACTTATATACTACGTGAGAGTGGTTTAGGGCAGGTTGCCCGGATAAGGTAAGAGTCCTTTAGGGTAGGTAAGGATGCCCGGAATAGAAAGACAAGGCAGTTGAAGATGCATCGTGTCACATAGGAGCATGAGGTTACACATCAAGGGCATGAAGGGAAGAAGGGTGGAACTGGAAGAGAAGCTGTGAGGACCAACTCTCAGGTGAACCAGGATCAGGAAGGCAGTGGGATAGCCTTCAGGGGGAATAGGATCATCAAGGCGATGACTTGGGAAGAATAGGATCAATGAAGCTGTGGGTACAGCGTCAAGGGAGGCTGTGGGGGGACAGCACTCGGGTGAGGTTGGGGGTCCAAGGGAGGAGTCCGGGAGGATGACTATTGGGGGTAGTCATCGAGGAGGCAGTCCAGAGCCAGGACAATGGGGAGGGATTCAAGGAGGATTTAAAGGAAGACTACTGGGGGTA
Source organism: Boletus fagicola (assembly GCA_038093195.1). Classification (NCBI taxonomy): domain Eukaryota; kingdom Fungi; phylum Basidiomycota; class Agaricomycetes; order Boletales; family Boletaceae; genus Boletus; species Boletus fagicola. Next base: position 6,029 of record JBBPRX010000741.1, on the reverse strand, counting down.
GTTGTCAGGAGGAAACCGCAGGGGATCTAGGGGAAGGTCTTCCAGAGTAGTGTCAAGGGTGAAGGGTCTCCATCGGGGATCGGGATTCAGGGAATGTGGAAGAGAGGCGAAGGGGAGCCACTTTTAGGAAAAAGCATACTCAATCATAACACTTTCTTTAATGAGGGTGAATGGGTTTGGGCCGATTTTGCATACTCCTTGCAGACTTGGTGTGTAGTTCCCTTCAAAAGACCAATAGTGGGGAGCTTGACTCATAACCAAAAGAGATTCAATTATCACCTATCAAAGGTAAGTATCAAGCATATTAGAAAGCATTATTTAATTCTACATACAGGTCCAGGTACAGTATGATCTGAACACTTCTATGCCTCCCTAAAGGGTTGTTTTCAATCACTCTGTGAGCTTTGCCTCCAAATTCAAAATGAAGATGATTTGGAATATGCAAATACCTGGATGCAATCATGCCTTGTACTTCACAACATGATCATCAAGTTTGAAAAGGAGTTGAACCTAGTGGATATGGGTCAACTTGAAGAACATGAACAGGACAATAGAAATGAGGATGAGAGAGATCCAGAACCTGGTGGTGGTGGTGGTGGTGGTGGTGATGATGATGATGAACATCAATCACAAGATGTTCATCTTCCTTCTGGTCAGGTATTTAGAAACAGCTTGATGGATCAAATCATTCAGCATAAGTATTGAGTAGCATTTGTAGTATTTTACTACATGGGACATGATGGCAAAAAAGGACATGCAACATGACAAATACCACTGATCCCAGAACCATTCCAGTGGTTCTGAGATCTGGAATGACAGCTTCCAAAGCACTTGTGTACTACAGTATTTGCAGTGGTACACCAAAAGTGCACTTCCAAGTTCAGAAGCTCCAATTCTGGAACCAGTTCTGGAATTTTCCTGTGCACTTCTGAGTTCCGGAAGTTCCATTCTGGAATCAATTCCAATATTTTCCTGCACCCTTTGGAAGGCTAGGAAAGCTCAGAACTGTAATTACTCTTGACTTCTTTCACATTGACCCTTGTCAGCTAATATTACTACATTTAAAAAAAAATCCTTTTTGACACATATTGAGGTATGAGTGTGCCTTCATCACATACTATATAAACCTTTCATTCCATTTCAAATCACCTCAGTTGTTCTCACCTGTCTTAGGCAACAGCTGAGGTGAGTTATTCAAGTTCTCTTACTTAGTATTCATTCCTAAACAAATGTACCATAGCATCTGGTATTGCTAGGTAAATATAGTTGTTCTCACCCGTCTTAGGCAACAGCTGAGCATCTGGTATTGCTAGCTTGCCTCTCAGACTTTAACACTAGCACATCATTGGCACCATGTCTTTAACAATGCTTATCTAGTAGTCTGTTTTTTTTACAGGACTTTTCTATACTTCGAAAAGATGCCTACACTTTGGCAAGTTTGGACCCGTCTGAACTACTTTGGCGTCTTCCAAAGACACCGAAGTCCCAAAAAAGTCAAGTGACATTTTGCTGATGGCCTGCAGGACTTGGATCCTTTCAAAGGCGAAACCTTCCTTGTTTCCAAGGGTAATATTACATGAGAGTGGTGACTCCTCGTTACCTGCAGCACTCCGTTCACGACGACTGTGAAATCTGCATCAGACCCACTCGGACCGCGCACAAAATACGCGTGCATTCCAGGATTCAGACCTGGACCTTCTCTAACAGGGAGCACTCTTATATTTCCAGAGGAATGTTTGCACCAGATGACAGACGAGTGTATGTTAGATCATTACACCACGTCACGTTTCTATTCAAGTTCATGCATGTTGACGGTTCCGGTAGTACAGCGCGCGTTCGCTGCTATAGACATCCGACAGGTGGACGTCGTGAATGTCCGTAGCTGTCTCTCCTGGGTTCGGATGGTTGCGCTCACAAACACACGCTAGCATTGCATTCGGCCGCGCAACCACAAGATCCTGTGTTCACCACGGGTAGACTGTATACAGGCATCCATATCGAAGCCACAGAAGCGCCAAAGATTGCTTCCGAGTATTACGATGAGCTCTTGGAAGCAAATTCTATCAATGCGGTATGTGACCCAGTATGCTCAAGTGCACGGCGTGCTCTCATACCTTGCACTCGAAGCAATTTTCAAGTATCGTATATTTGATATTCCGATGAACAGGAATGTCAACAAAGCGGTTCAAGAACTTCCGCAGTGCCTCGACCAACTACCCAAAACGCTTGAATCCAAACGTGGGTTCAGTTCATCTACGACAGACTCACATAGTTCCACCCTTGGAACCCGCCGTCAACGTCGCCTTTGTCAGATTTGCTACGATTTGCGACGGTGTGCTCCAAGCGTTTTGGAGTACGAACATACCCTGTTGCGTCGTCGATAAAGGAACGTCGACGGTCGGATCTTGTGGTGACCCGCATCATTTTTATTGGATTCCAGGGTGAGGGGCACTTTATCGGTCTGGCGTCGGTTACGAGGATCGCGGTTAATGACGCTTGACAATGTTAGGCATCCCCCGAAGAAAATTCATCGTCTCATGGTTGATTAAATCGAAGATGATCTGGGCCCGTGTCGTGTAGCCTCATTGACGGAGTTTTTTTTTCCTTCTCTTTCTGTTCTCACTATTGGGCATTCCTCTCAGTTATCGGTAAACATACCACCTTACATTCGCAAGGATACGCGCGTCATCTTCAGCACGATGACGTAACATACCCTCCAGCAACATTTTTGAAACTCTTTTCGATCCTCAATAGGTGGTGTATCTTCTCCTTCCGGTCAAATTGTTTATCTTTTCCTCGTTCCAGCAGTCCGGAGTAATCTCTTTGCATTAACACCCTTATATAGAGGAGAAATGTCGTGAACCCCAGGTTGAGGAACCATGAGCGATTGATCGCCAAGCCATCTCAAGAGAAATCCGCTCCACCAGACTCCAGAGACCTCAGGTATGCACGTCGAATGACGCCTGTCCATTCACATAACGCGATTCGTCCTGATCCCCACAGATCGTCATGCCCACAACACACTTGTATCCTGAACGGAATCATCAGCCACACTTAACGTCGCGTCCTTCATCATTTTACGGTGTGCTGTATACATCCCAGCCCCATTTACCAGCTGTGCTGGCCCATGAAAGCCATCATAGTAACTCCTGACGACGCACAGCAAAGATCGAAAATACTTGACACCGACGTTAGCGTTCGAGACGTTAGTCACACATCCCACCAGTACGATCAACTAGTAAACGAATACGAAAGCGAGTGCGAATTCGAAGCTTGTCCGACAAGTGAGCAAAGCTCAGAAGGACGCGCGCGCGTCGCTGAACACTAGGGAACATCTCTAACGTGAAATTTTCACTCGACGGCACGCAAATACGGCGGGACTGTGAGCATTCAACATATTGATGTACCGTATCCGAAATAGCAAAGGGTCAGTCCGACAGTCGGGTGTGTTCGTGAGCTCAATCTTTGATCAGGTGGCAGTCGGTCCATATGGTTTCATCACGGGAGTCAACGGAGCGACCTCATCTTCTTCAGCGTCATCGATATTCCTACAAGACTGGAATAGGTACATCCCCGATGGCCGCGATGCTACGACCGCGTACAGGAACATCCGGATGGAACATCGAGATTCAATCTTGAGGAAAATCTTTCTTTCTTCTTGGCGCGTCCTGGGAGCAGACTTTACCTCGTCAGACAAGAAGCCAAAAATAACCTAACCTAACCCAGCTTGCGCTTCTTCACCTATGTTTACAGTCCAGCTCGGATCGCGAGTTAATGTAGCGCCGGCTCGTCAAATTTGGATGTTACCTAAATGTTGGACCCTCGCTTGTTGCATTGCGATCCAGCATCCAAAGCCAGTCTTGCCGACAATACGACGAATGACCGAGGCATGTTTCGAGTATGTCGACTGATGGATCGATGCCGTGCGTGGTGAGACAGGACAACCGTTTAGTGCCCGAGCCCATGCCTTCCGCGACATGCGGTCTTGATGCTCGCCCATTTCCTTTGTGATAGTAGCTATTGGTTCCGTCGTATACTCTGTAGCAAGGACCCGAGGAATGTGAATGACATGCCGGTTTTTATCAAAGCGTTGTGTAGGTTCTGAAAAGGCTTTCAGCAGAGACCAGATCATGCGTGTAAAGGAGAAACAGACCGGTAAAGGAGTGAAAAGCGGAATGAATGGATACATCCGAAATATGCTCACCTGATAGTCAAGGGAATCGGAGACTTACTGGTGCCCAGGATGATCGCTTCAGCTCTGTGCTGTACGTAGTTCCCACAAAACTGGTTGAACTCAATAATGAAATAAAACGCGCCAAAAGATGACGTGACACTGCGTTGTGGTGATAACCATGGTTATTCCTCAGAAACAGCTGGATCATGTGGACGTACATCATGCAGTTCAGAACACACAGCATGTATATACTCCGCAGAAGTGACGATAGACCGAGGAGACGCAGGTATCGATACGGTGCAAATGTATAGATTGCAGAAATTGTGACAAAGGGGGATCCGTCGTTGCGCTTACATTGGGATATCGCAGTGAGATGAGAAGCTTACAGTCAAAACGACGCTGAAAAATGACGTGCGCGAGAGCAAGGAAGAGTTAGGAAATCGGTGGGGGACGACGCGTTTTGCCCATCCGTCTACCTCGTACCCTCTTTATTTAATTGTCGGTGTTTGCAACCCCGACTGATGGGCCATGAGCAACCTCGACTATAGCCCATGCTAGTCTCCCGATAACACGGTGAAGTCACCGTTACACTCACCGAGCTTTGGAAGCCGTGTCACTGGCGGCCCTCCGAGAGTCCGAGCAGAGCGACATCAACAAAGCCAGAGCCTGCGGTTGATTATCATGGCTATCTGACGAAGAGGACCTTCATGAGAGGTCCGAGTCCCGATCCTCTCCCGCTTGTGGAGATCCGGTGAACAGTGGATTCCCAAATGACCCAAGTGTGAATGGAGCTAGAGATCCAGGGGAGTCTCGAACGAACTTGCCCGCGCCGGCGATTTAAGAACGGGTGGATTCGGCAAAGGGTGGACGAATGGGGGAGTCCGTTTTCATAAGGACAGGGTTCGGCAAGGATGGCGCAGGAAATGCGGATGGAAGCGTCTGCGAGGAATGGCGTGGACATAGTGTCGGGGATGTGGCCTCCCCGCTAAAATGGAAGACGGCTGGAGGCAGTCGACGGAAATAGGCCCGTGGAGGATGTAACAAGAAATGGGGATTGTGTTCGAACAAATGCCCGTGGACAGCGGATGCACCAGGCATTTTCGTCGTCCGTCTCCCATACTAGCATTGCTCTCGGCGGGTTCAGTACGTCCCGAGTACGGCGATACGGATGGGAGGTCTCGACAGTAGTATGTGATCAGTAAACATGGCAAATATAGCAACGGGTCGCACCTCAACTCATCTCTAATATGGGACGCGCGTCAATATCTGCATCGCGTCAGTCTTCGACCTCTACGCGTCCAGGACATCGAGTTGGATGTGCAACACCCACTTCGTACTGTGTCAATACCCGACCCCCTGACCGATCTGCCATATCCGGACTCCACCCTCCTCACCCACGCCAACGACCTTGCCCACCCAATCGGCGCTCAGAATCTTTTGGGGGTTACTGCCCCGTGCTTTCACGATCACGACCGCGCTTTTGAGGTTTCAGAGACCAGAGACGGGCGATCCCGTCGTAGGCGCCTGTCACGACTTGAGGTGCACCCAGGATGAAGCGAGAGGGGGGTTCGGTAGCGTTTGGGTTGGCATTTAGGGAAAAGGTCGGTGCAGCGCTGTATGAGCGTTCCAGCTGTACGCGTAAGCGAGGGTGAATGGGGATCAAAGATGGAGACGGTCCCGCCGGTAGAGGACACGAGGACAATGTGTCTGTCGGGTGTAACACGACCAACGGTCGTCCAAGAATAGCCTAGACGACAATGACCAATAAAACAAAAACATAACAGAAACCAGCATAAGATCGCCTCCACCTAAAAAACGAAAGGATGAAAAGACGTATGATCGTATGCATACACAC
>JBBPRX010000740.1:0-11965 GCA_038093195.1 Boletus fagicola | reverse complement strand
GAGTGGGTGCCACTGCCGCGGCTGCGCCTGCCAGAAGTGAGGCTATCGGATGAGAGTTCACCACCGCTGAGGTTGTAGACGGCAGGGGGGGAAATGCCGTTGTCGGGTGGGGTGTAGGGACGACCGGGAGAGGCGGTGGTGTAGTTGGCGGAGGGGGTGTACGAGTACTCGCCGATGGTGTTGGTCAAGTTGAGGGTGTTGAAGTCAAGACGGGGAGATGAAGACGAGGGACCTGGCACTGGGGGAGAGGTGAGCCATATATGGCAATGAGAGGGAGAGAAAGAACATACAAGCCATAGTAGAGACGCCGTAAGGGGACTGAGGGTACTGGAGGTAAGGCTCCAGGTTCGAGAGGGAGTCATAAGCGAAGGGGGCGTCCATGAAGGTGGGGCTGCGAGGGTGCTCGAGGAGGGTGGATTCCATGGCGTCGTAGAAATGCAGAGATGAAAAGCTGGAATAAAAAAAAAGCTGGAATACGAGGGGACCTGATATAGCGGTGAGGAGACGCTAGTCGGTTGAGTGGGTGAGGGGGACTTACGTGAAAACAACAAAGAGCCGGCGTTGTCGTCCCAACCGCACAATAGAGCACAAGCGCGAAGAAAAGAAGAAAAAGAAAAGAAAAGAAACGTCGGGTGAGGAGGAGGAGGTCGGGTCGGGGGAGTTTTAAGGAAGAGGATGAGGAACAGCCGGCCATCTGATTCCGCCTAAATATCGTCTTGGCCCAAAAGACTGTCGCCCGATACGGAGATATATTCCCGCGATCACATAAAAGGGAATCTGGGTATTTTAGCGGCCTCGTGTGCCGGAATTTGTAGTCCCTGTATTTGAATTATTAAGTAATATTGCCATCTGGACAACGAAAGAGGGAAGGGGGAGCCGAAGGAGTGGATGTAGTCCCCGGTGCCCTGCCGTGTTTACGCGTTTGGATGTCCGACTACGCCATGCCCTCTTCCCAATTTAACTCCGCACCGCTTTTCCGTTTTGCACCCCGCGGGCCCGGCCTGAGAGAGCAGCAAGATCCGGCTTGGCCGAGGATTGCCGCCCGTCTGCCATTCCTGTCCCCGCTCGCTCCATTCCCAGGCCCTGCGACATGTGCCCCTCTCCCTGCAACGTTTTCTTCATCTCGCACCGCCATTATGCGCCTACGCCGCATCATCCATACCACCGATCATATCTGCTTTATCCACACGCTGCAATCTCGGCTCGTCATCTTCATTTCCTCTGTCACATCCCCTTATTCGCCCTTGGTCTGCAAATGTGTAGCCATCTTATCGTCCTTGTTCCAGAATAATTATATAGCACTGACACGCTTACCCTTAGCCGTGGCAAATCCAGCAACTTCTCTTTGTTCTCCCAAGGTCTTAGTGCGTCCTTAATTGAGCGGAAAAAACTTGCCCCTGCCGTCACTGCTGAAGTCATAGAACGCAGATCCGTGTGACTGATTCCCCTCAACACGTAGCCCTATCCCTGTTATCACATTCCACTTATTGTTCCACTCTCACCTTCCAAATCACGATCAATGACATTCCCCATCACACTTTCCCTGCCCACACAACTGAAATGAACGTTAGGGATCTAATGATGCTCTGACGAAGCAGCCCGTCTATATGGCAAGCAGACGATACGTAGCGCCATTCCGTCCTTTGACGGCAAATGCAGCCACTTGGTACTCCCCATCAGATGCAGTGACGTGACCCTACCCACGTAATTAGACTTTAAGCAAACACACGCACCACCAAGGCGTTTCACTCTCTCCTCTCTGGGCAATCCGACTGCTTCGCAGTACTGACCGGGTCACGGACCTTGGTTCTATGCATTCCTTCATTCCCCGCGGCATTTACATCGACCTCCACTCGCACAAAGAGGAGGCGAAGAAGCGATGCCTGATACATTGTCCCTTTTGTTAGAACTCACATATACTCCGTTGATCGGAGTGGTGGCTGGAATCTGGAATCGCATTATCAGTGCGTAAATATGCCTTGAGCGTACAACTGCATGCCTCTTCTGCTCACGTTACGCGCACGCTTCGGACAGTTACCGAATGACCAATTGCCGTCAACATGACAGTCATGACTCTACAATCTGCAGCAAACTAACTCCAGTCAAAAAGCGACATGATCCCTCCAGGGCACGAGAACATGACGCTTGGCGAAGGAAGGACGCCGTAATGAGGGCGCATCAGCGGCGTGGCCTACTCTGTTGGGAATAGTTTCAGCACGTCCCAGGATGGACATATCAAGCACAGCGCACGAACCCACGACTGCTTTCGAGACAAGAAAAGTCTGTGGTCGAACGATCACGATCACCCGAGACTAGGGGAGATGCGTGAAGAGCGAGCGAGTGGGACGAAAGAATATTCCGTGTGGTGCCTCGACGGACGAACCACGGCCAGCGACGTCGTATTGGGGATTCCCTTCCATTTTAGAAGCTGGTCAAAAATGAACCAGATGAAAAGGGATGACCCGTCCCTTGATCGCTTGCCAAACGAAACGCGCTGTTTGAGCGCAGCTCTCTGACTTGTGGAAGCCCTGTCATAGCGACTAGATTAAGTTAGTGCAAAAAAGAGCGTCTACCAATTAGCTGTAGACTACTCGGGGAACCTGTTGACCTGGTTGGGCTACGATTGCAACGTGACGTGACACGCGTTACTACGTTACAAGGAATGTGGTTCCTCGCTGTCCAATTTTTCCAAAAACTGCGCGGGGCATGGAACGGATCGTTTGATCAGCCCGTTGATTTTGATATCCGCAAGATCTGCATCGCTCTCTTTGTGTTCGTGTGACTCATCCAGAACTTCCAGCTCGGTACGCCACATACTTACTCCTGATGAAAACAAGGGTCTCTCTCTTCAATCCGTCCTGTCTGGCCTAACCTTGACCCTTCCCACTCGAAGCGCTTCTTTGCCTTGTTCTCTTCCCGCGATCTCTTCTGCGAACCCTCCTGCCCGCCTGGGCTTCAATGTCCGCCGATTTGACACGGACGGTACCAGTACCCAGAATGTGATCATGCGGCGTTCCTCCTTGCGAGTGACGAATGTGCATGTCCCTGCCTCATGTCATTCTCTCAGGTGCACATCATCTCATCGCCATTCTCCCTCCTTGGGTATTTGCCTGTGCTACACAGTCCAACCCCTCTAATCAAAGAATGGAGTCTATTTCATCTCCGCCTCGTTGTCAGAGGTCCACCCCGTTCAGGAAGGTGCCGCAATTTTGCTGAATCCGTGTCGGTTCTCCCTACGGCAAATAGCTCAATCTTGCTTGACGATGGAGTTTCACCTTGTTAATCGGCACCGACGTACTGATCCCGATGTTCAAACATTCCTCTCAATGGACAACAACCAGAAGTGCGCCTTACATTTCTCGCTACGGTTGTTCGTAATGATACGCGTACACACGGTCCAACAAGCGAACCGGATTCCGGTCGCCCGATATTGAGTGAAGCCCTCCGCCCATGTCGCATCATTTGCGTTCTCGACCATTTAGCTCAAGCTCCGACTGGCTTGTCCGGCTCAGTCATCCTGTACCATGCGCCGGAAAAAAATCAGGGTCGTCACGCGTCGTAACTCGTTATCCCACCGCAGTTGCGTGGAAACCCCGACCCATGGTCCATCGAAGAAATACCGTATTTACCAGGCTGCCACATTTCACATACGTTCTCGTTTCGTGTGTGTACGCAGACACCGGAGACACACAGCGAGCTAATTTTACAAGCGTAAGATTTGTGCCCATTGCAACTTGTTCCGTTATTTGAGGGACCCCTCAACTGCGTCACATTGTCAACATTCCCCAATGATGGCAGTGGTTGGCACCGGCGTCCGGTAATGTTGGATGTAACCCTGCGCAGCAGCGTGTGCCTTTTAGCGGAACTCGCTCAGGGTTCGCGGATTCGTTGATCTGTGGCATTATGACCCACGGCTTTTGGGTTCCCGTGACAGAAAGGACTGGGCTTGCTGAGCTCGATTGTAATCGAGGGTCCCCCTTTTTCTTACCCTAGCGCCAGAGACGGTCCCGGTCAGCGGTGACCCGCCAAACACGTTCGCTGCTATTGTCAAAAACCATGAGATCTAGGAGGTGACCGGGTTCATGAGCAGGAAGCATTCAAATTGCAAAAGGAAAAGGATATCTGCATGTGCCGTGACTATGAAACCACAGTAGCTCGATGTATCGAAACATCTCACTGTACTGACAACAGGTGCTAGATCAGTCCTTCGACATCGGTCCATCACCATCCCTCTTTCGATAGACCATTTTTCTCCAGCCCACTGCTAGAGCGGGCACCCGGTGACAACTATAGCTCCCCTCAGGGGAACCAAGGGCCAAAAAGTCTCCCCTTCTAAAAACAAGACGGGATGAACAGCTGACCACCACAGGTTGCTTCGACGGGTGAGTTGTCATAAAACTCGGCGCATGCTCCTTGCCTGTTCCGTTGCGTGAATTCGTGCAGCATTCGTCAAGAATCGGTTCGTTCGGTCGTTATATCGTTCCTGCGGTCGTAGCAAGGTGGGCAGCACCACCCAATCACGGATGATGTAGAGTCGCGTGGGGGTAACAGCTGTGTGATAGTGCTGAATGGTATCGGTGAATGGGTGATTGGCCGTCGAGAAGGGTGTAATATGAGCGAGTGATGTGAAAATGAGAAAAGAACCGGGAAATGGGCGTAAGGGAGATTGTGCGAATATGAACTAGATCCACTGGGGATGGTTGCAGGTCGGGAAAAACGGGGCGGAAAAGAAATCGATGGGCCTATCGATCAACAAGATGACACGACTGATGATAATCGCGCGCTCTCGGATCGACAAGATAAGACTTGAGCATCCAGCCAGCAACATCGAGTCGTTGACAGCATTGCGGAGAGGAGGGAGGGAGGGGAAGGGGGTGTCTTGAACGTGGTTTCGCGCACCGCGCTGCGTCACGGTGGCCGCCAGCGCCCTCGACATGTCTTGTTCGGGTATAATTTGACGCCTCTCCCTTAGTTTCGCCCAAAGCAGGAATACAAAATTACAGGATGTGCAATGAGGCAAGAATGTTTAGAAGAAAAAGAAAGAAAAAAGAAGGAAAACGAGGATGAAAAAGGAGGAGTGTCTGTTATGGCAGCGAGTTTGATTTGGATACCATTCAGTACCCTTCCGATGCGGCAGGACTGCGGGAGTCCTCCCGCGGAGGCTCCTGTCCCTGCACGTGAGTGAGGGAGTGGCTCGGCATCCCTGGCTCAGGTGGAGGCGACAATGGCCTGCTATCAACACCATGGATGTTATTGGCGGGTGGAGGCGTGCTGGTGACACCGAGCGAAATCTTTTCATTGACAGCACGCAACCGTTGAACTTCTTGTTCCAGCACGAGGAGACGAGCCTGCATCTCTTGTGTGGACTTTTCAAGGAAGATGATGTGGTTGGTCGCTAAAGAAAGACATGGGTGAGACAAAGACTATCAAGATCACCATCGATGGGGGTTTACCTCGCTCGAGCAGCGAAACTTTGCTGCTCTTCTGGTTTGAGACAGGCAGGACGTCTTTCAATTTCGCATAACCGTCGCGTAATTCGTCTCTCCGCCTCTGCTCAGCCTCGATCCTTTGTCGCCGCGTCGCTTCTTTGCGGGAGTGAGCGAGGTTCTCCACAAAGGTAGCACCCATATCTTCGTCGTCTGAGTCGTTTAAGGAGCGGCCACGACCACGTCTGCCAGAAGAGCTCGTCGTTGGGGATGGAGTCGGGTTGTAACGTAGAGATGTGCGATGTACTAGGCTGGCTCCTCTGGACGATGATGGGGAGCCAGTCCCGCTGCTGTTTCTCGAATGGTGGTAGATGCCGTCCGCTGATGTGTCTGATCCTGAAATGGGAGGGGACAAGGGATCATACATGTGAGGGGAGGGCGGAGGGGGAGAGCCTGCAGGCAGGCCCATTGACACATGTTGTGGCGATGAAGTATACACGGGTGGCGGCGGATATTGATGCGTGGACATGAGGCTGAGATTATGGAACTGCAGGCTTTGATGGAGGTCTGGCGCGGAGAGATGACCTACATACAAAGTACACGAGCACATTATCAGATCAACATGAGGCACAGGCGAGTAAAAAACGCGAGGAAGGACACCCACGCGGATGAGTGGCAGGATGCTGAAGCGGATAAGAGTGCTGGTGGTGCAGCTGGTGGTTGTACGCGAGCGAGTAAGAGGTTTCGTGCTCGGCAGGATAATAGCAATAAGGCCCCGTCTGACCGAGATTCGAGCTGTGATCATCGGGGATATGCTGGTTGTGCTGCTGGTGTTGATCCATCGTCTGCGGGTCGTGGGTGGGTCGTGGACTCAAAATGAAAAGGGTAACTCTGAGATCGTGCACGCAATGTGATAAAAGGCAAGAAACGGGGTCGAAGAAAAGAAGAAGAAGAAGCCAAGAAACAAGGACAATGGGTCGCCAAGGTCGTGATCCTCGTTTGCACTCGAGGACCAGAACCAAACCACGGGGAGGCTCTCGCCCGCTGTGCCACTGATACCCATTGTCCCCGGCCGGCCACTTCTCACGCATGCTTGTTTGCACAGCGGCTATCGTACTCGTATCCTCGAGCAAATAAAAAAAATTCATATTGTTCCTCGAGGCTGCCCTCGTGTCCATCAAAAATGTTGATCGCTACGTCCGGGTCGATCTGCTCTCCATTATTCCTTCACCAGTCACGCAATGTATCCCCACCAGTAGATCCGGCCCCCGCGTTCCTATCGATTCTCCACTGGGAGACAGGCTCTCCCTTTGGACTTCCGCCGACATTTTTCCAGCCCCACTGTCCGAGTGTCTGGATCCCATCTCGCCCGTCTTCTCGAAAGACACCTGACTTCCTGGGCGTCAGAAGCCCGCGTCGTGAGGGAAAAGTCATGTACCATATCGAGAACCGACAGAAAATGGAATAACACCGTCCGGACTCGAGGTGGGCCAATATCAAGCGAGAGTAAAAATGTCACATTCCTGGGAGCCTCGACCACTGGCCAAAGCGAGCCGCCCTCGATCACCGTGGAAGGGGGACTCAACCGGGGGAACCACTTCGTGTTCGAGGGTGGAAGAAATGCTGGATTTCGGAACACAGCATACTACATATCCAATGTCAGATGCATTGGGCAAGGGTCGAGAGAGTGCCAACGACCAGGTAGGTCCGAGATTACGATCTAAGTGAAAGTGGAGGAAAACGTAATTTCCCCTGTTCCGACGTGAAAAATATTGGATGGTATGGCAAAGGGTTTCACATTGGCTCACCGTAGATACTCGAAACAGTATAGTTGTGCCGGGCCGGAACGAGGGTCGGTGGTTGCCAAAGGCCCAAAACACTTGTCGTGATGGAGAAACTAGACAGCAACGTCAGTCTGTCCGAAGCTCAAGAGACTATTAAATACCTTCTTGCCCAGACACCCCAATAACGAGAACGTACAAGGCTGCCCAAGGAACGACGGACAATGAGCGGAACAACAAACAATTGGCGAGCGTCTCCCGTACAAAGGTCACGTGAGCGGTACTCATTTTGCAGGTCATCGAGTTTCTTTTCAAAGTGCTCGTCGTTGAGTTCAGCGACGTCGACGGACACTTGGCACTGACCGGAGCCATCATCGACGATATACGATTCACGTTTGCCTTCGGGCTCCTCGAGGTGCGTCCATATCCCCCGTCCTGGTCCTGCAGTTCAACATGGGGCCGGTTCAGCATCACCGCTCGTTTGTTGCACCAGCATACCCTTGAAGCGTCGGATCCGTCCTTTTACTTGTATTCTGCGACCGACGGACCCCACTTGCCATGCAATCGCAACGAAACTCTCTTGGCTCCGCGAACTCTCAGAATCCGAGACCGGGACCGGCGTGGGCTCCTCCACGCTCACCCCTTCCACCCCATCGGCTCGCAAAACTGGCCAACGCTCTCGGTGTATCTACGCCGTTGCCCGCGATGACCTTGTCTGCTTCATTATTGTCCTCGTCCCAAATTCATTTAGGCAATCCGCTATCGCCATCAAATACTGATCTTCCCTGTCGCTCAGTGACACCATCTACTGCAACCGCTCTTAACTTAGTATCTCCGGTTCAATCCAAGTACTTGTTGCACGTAATACCCCCAGTACACCTCCCTCATGAACACGACACCTCCGAGCTTGCCCCTCCTCCATTGACTGCATCTGGATATCATACCCAGTTCCGCCGCGGAACTCTCGTGGCACTACAGTCTACGCTCCAAGCGCAACTGGTTGTCATCGCGAGGGAATATGCTCTACCCAGCACGATGGGAATCGTCCTTTACCTTGTCATGGCCTCTCCACAGAGTAAGCGGAACAGTCCTCTACCTTTTCCTTCTCCGACCTTGGGCGACACCGGCGGAGGAGAACCAGGTCCAAGGTTGTCAGAGGAGATATGGAAACACATATGGACAAGAGTGCTTCGCGCGGGACGAGAGGAGGTCATCGCATTATCTCGAACTGCGACCCCAAATCCCTTCGGCCTTGGTCTTGCTGTGGAGCCCAACGGTCCGCCACAGTCTTTACGGCCTTTGGTTACCCCAACCCGAGCTGAGCAGCCATCTCCCCTCGCGTACCCTGTCACCCCCTCCTCGACTGCGTCGTCTGTATCAGATACCCGGTCTCACGACAAGTCCGCGGGTGCCTCGTCGCCACATTCAGAGCCAAATACTCCAGATACCTCCCATTCATCAGATCACGTGCCTCCTGATATCGAGCTACCCGGTTTGAACTCACCCTCAATCATACCGATCCTTGCCAAGGTAGAATTTGACATTGACAGACGAAAAGCTGCTTGGTATGAGCCTTGGGTTCGAAGTCGACGTATGAAAAGGACGGAGAGCCGTTCCAGTCATCGTTCTGATTCTCGATCACGTACTCTCGACTCGAGCAGCTCAGTGGATGAGAAGCGAGCTCCGTATGAGCTCAAATTGGTGCAGAGAATGCAGAAACCACCATTTTTGCGGTCTCAGGATGATTCCGATGATGGGGAACAGCTTAACAATGGGGAATATGCACCTCTCCCAGAATCTCCCGACGCCGATGCAGCTGCACACATGACTTCTGCTATGGGACCTGACCCACTTGGGGATGTCTTTGGTACTGATGCCGAGACCTGGTCGGAAATTCATGCTGAATCGGACGGGGTGAGACGAAATGTCGACAATCCTAACGTGGTAGAGCTCGCTCTGGATGCAACGTCGCTCAACGTTCTTCCCGAACAGAGACGAGAGGAAGGTGGTGAAGCAAACGATGTAGACGAAGTTCGAGATATCATGCGACGAATGTCACGCCCCCCTCTCAATGTATCAATTCCAAATTCCGCAGAATACAAACGGAAGTCGTCACCTTCCACCGCTGTTGGAAAGCGACGTATGCCCTCACCTTTGGTCCTTGTTCCCAAATCACCAACCGACAAGTTGATAGAGGGAATGACAGATGCTGTAGATTTCCGCAACAAAGAGGGTTCGTCTCTTGAGATAGAACAAGAGTACCAACGGTCGCGGAGCCACGGGGAAGAGAAACGAGTTGGCACTGTCTTTGAAGACCTGGATCTTGGTTTGGATCTGGGAGACGATGACGAAGAGGTCGGGCACTTATTCCCTCCCTTCGCTTCCTGGGCTGACCACTAGTTGCTGCAGTACGACGAGAATGACCCGAATGACCGGCGGCGAAGTCAATATCTCATGAAAGCGAAATTGGATGAGATCGAGAGGGTAATTGGTATCAATTTGCTAGCCGAGGTGTAATCTGACAAGCGATTTTAGACCCTTGCTCAATTCTCACCACAGCAATTGAAGACGGCAAGTCTGGATGAGGATTCGACGATAACACATCACCGCAACCTTTCAACTGCATCACAACCTCACACACCAGCCCCAACCGAGTACGTATTATCTCTGACCATTTCTTGCTGTATCTAATGGGCTCCCGAAGCCCATCTGCGAGTCCTTTACCTAAAGCATGGCCATCCGTCCCTTACACTATGGTGACCAAAACAGTAAATGGTTCTCCTCCGCGGCCCGCGAATCTCCCCCCTTCACCACCGAGACTGGCTTTGAATGGCGTTTCCACTGGTGCTCCTAAGGCTTTCATGCCTACATCTAGCACTTCATCCACTGTACCGACGGAAAGCCAAGTACGACGTCGAGAACTCAAACAAGCCATGTACCCAGTAACGATACCTTCCCCTTCCCGCCAAATAAACATCGCCTCCGATTCCCCTATTCCCCTCTCTCCAGATCCATTTAGTCGTCACCCATCTGTCTATGAAGTTGACGCAGCTCCCGTGCAAAGCTACTGGGATCCTGTGGCGCAAAAGGTCTCTCATGAACCTCTCGGCTCAAGTCCATCAATGTCATCAATAGACGACGGTTCAGGGTCACTTACCTCGGCGACTCCCTCGAGCCGCTTTTCTGCCGACTCGTCAAGTATAAGCATAATGGACCAGGGCGATAAAACCAACAAGTCGACTCCACCGCTCGTCAGTGTGAAAGGTCTGAAGAAGTTGTGGCGCAGGAGTAAATCAACATCTGGTACTATTCCTCAACCACCGACACCTGGACGGACTTCCTTCCAGCTCTCCAGTTCCCCGCATCCATCTACCCCAACTGACCAACTTATGGCACCACCTGTCCCGAGCGCGATCACGAGAGGTTCGAATGGAAAAGCGCATGTAGGTCAACTGCAGTTTGATCAGGAACTGCCATATCCGTTGCAACCATCAAGACCCTCCCTGTCAGGGTCTCGACCAAATTCACCAGCCGTCCTAAATGCTCCACCTCAAGAGAAATCAGGCATTCGCAAATCCATATTGAAAACTTGGAAGTCTGTCGCTGGTGTGGGGTCGCAGCAGCCAACGAATGGATCCGATCCTCGGAAGAGCTCAGAGCGACCCGTTTCCAATGAGACGATCAAGCCGAGACGACCGAGTGTCCTAGATGGTAGCATACCACCCAGCCCTCAACTTCCAGAACAGTATCTTCCATCGAACCACATTCGGACTGGGAGCAACTTCGAGCGTCGGAGGCCCGCCGCGCGGTCAAAAACGGGTCCCGGTCACCACTACTCGTCAGCGTCACACGACCTATTATCGACGATTCCACCTACACGGTCCTCTGTCATGATGCAAACACCATTGTCTGCATCTCCGTCTCAATCACAGTTCTCCGCCTCTTCTCGAGACTCACATGCAGAAAGCCGAGCAAGCCTTGAGACGACCCAGTTCGAGGTCATATCCTCTCCAAAAGTCCATCCCAATCTGACTTACCCGTATATGACACTCGATCACGAGTAGCCTTTCATGTTTGGTTTGTCCGTGTTTATTTTACTTACGATACATTTGGCGGACCACGCAACGCTTTTGCAAGATCATTCACGCTGACATTTCCCGCTGATTAGACCTTGACAATTTTCTAGGTCAATTGCTTTACTTCGTACCTCCCAAAACGTCCCTCTATCTCAGCTAGTTTTGCCTTGCTTGCCTTGCTCGATTGCTGTTTGCTTATTTCTGTATATTCTCATCTTCTTGGATTCACAATATCCGCATTCCTTGAGCGCATGCTTGACGCGTGCCCGGGTCCTGCACGCCACACTGCACCGCCCCAAGATAACTTCCGCCAACAGGTCCCGACACTGCGCCGGACTGGTACGCCAGTGACTCATTGTGCGAGGCCACAGCTCGGCAACCGTGATGGAAATCCATCGGTCAGTGATCATTCAGACACATTGTAGCTTGCCAATCCCGGCTGCGCGGCTCTATGCAAGCCTCAGCCTCAAGGCCGTCCAAATGCGAACGGACTGACTTTGATATTCCCAATGAAAAGTAGAGCCTTCTTAATGACCTCCATCACCCACTTCCCTAATTCCCTGGGCTGCTTCTCAATTTGTGCCCATTCATTCTCATGACTCGGATACTACTGACTTCACTGGGCGTGCTCGCGGAGTCGTTGTTGGCATACACGACGGCTGCTACTGGCCCGCAGCTTCCC
>JBBPRX010000739.1:0-11970 GCA_038093195.1 Boletus fagicola | reverse complement strand
GCTAGGGTAGGCGAAAGAAAGACTACGATAGGACAGCGTCAAGTGTTGCCGATGCTGTGTGGATGCGAAGTGGGCTAAGGGAAAGAGACACACCACTTCACTTGTTCATGCACGGACTATATTCTGGGTTGGTCTCGTGACTCGACCGTCCCAGAAGGACAACATTGTATGATAAAACTAGTAGTTGTAAAAATTGTCTGATTCATTGTCTGCTTCTTCACAAACGATGCAACCCTTTGGAACTGGAAGCCACATGCTGTGTTCCGTGGACTGGTATCAAAGGTCATAGTCTGATGGCGCATCATTACCACTGGGGTCACCAATGATCATCAGAGGTCCTGTAAAGCAAGAGCCACCACTGTCATGGTATTTCTTCTCGTACACCACCCATTTCTTGGGTGGCGAGCAAGGTGACTTTGCTTGGTCCTGTGAGACCCAATCAGATGTCACCATGTTGCTGTGCTTCTGCTTTGCATCAGACCCGTTTTACAAGACCTGACTACCCTTTTTGAGATGGATTACATTGCCAGCTCATATTCCAATTGTCGCAAGCATTTGGTTGTCAAGGTTGGCAAGGATGTCAGGGCCAATGCTTTGTTCTTCAAGATCTTGCTCATACATAGTGGCATTGCAAACACCGAGATGACTTTCAGCATGTTTGAGAAATTGCAAGAGCTGGGAGAGTGACAGCAATGGGGGTGAGAAAGATTTTTCTCCAGCTTGATGAACAGGTGTCATTGGGGCTGGCCCGCTGGCAGGAGCTAACACTGGACTGTGAGCCTGAGGACAAAGGTCAGAATTGGCTAGCATCTGAAGGAGAAGAACCAATGTGAGCAAGTTGATGTCAGGATTTGGACTTGGAGATGGAGCCTGTGAAAGCGAAGCTTGTGCCTGTGCTTTTCATGCTGGATGTAAAATCAGGGCTCTGTTGGTGATGTCAAAGGAGGGGATATTAGGTGGGACGTGCAGCGTAGCATGTCCTTCCTCCTATGTATCCACTGTCAATTATAATTTTTTTTTGTTAATTTTCTGTGTATGTACCAGAGCACGAGCCTGGTCAAGCACCATGATGGGAGTCATTGGGATAGCACCTGATGGTCCAATGTAGGTAAGGCCTTCATCGTGTTCATTCTTGTACATCTTTATGAGCTTGATATGCCATCAAGTGAGATGCGCATCGAAGTCCACAGCTTTGCATGATAAGGTCATTGAGAATGTGTTTGAGGTGCTCTAAAGATGGATGACCTACCAGATCATTGTCATCTGAAGAAGATCCGTCATCACCGCCAGACTCTTTGCCAGCTTTATAGGGCAGTTTCTCAACATGTTTCATGTCAACCAAGATTTTTGTCATGCCAAGGTCACCAGTAGTGCTGTGGATCTTTTGCACCATTTCCCTGTAGTCCAATTCATTGTTGACACTAGTGAGCAGTGCTGGGAACTATCATACATACCTTTTCACTTTCAGAGCAATGAATTTGAATGGGAAGTGTTGCTTGCCAGAGACCTTGTATTGAGTTTTCCCATGCTTCTCAAGAATACTTTGCAAGAATTCGACACAGTTGTTCTCTTTGAGTGCAAAATGCAGTTCCTTCATCTTGACAGATTTCTCCAGGTGCTTTGTAGAAACCTAGGACTTGGATGGCTTCTTGGGGGTGGAATATACAGTGAGGGCAACTACAAAGGCATACTGCCTCTCTGAATCATGAGTGGGAGATGGTAAAGACATGCACCCTGTGAGGAATGGATGCAGCATACAAATGCTACAGTATGGTAACATGCAGCTTACTCAGCACACACTCAGGCACATTTGGGGTCCTTGCCTGGAAGATCCCAAGGTGCAACTTTTTCGATTGTGTTTTCTGCATAGATTTGAAAACTGCTGTAATGCAGGTCAGCAGAAACTCACAATGATCGCTGTGCTGGCTATTATACCCTTAGTGACACTCAAGATACCCTTGCACTCCCCCCTTGCTTTTGGATGCCCACACTTCTGATCTGAAAGAGACAACTTCCCAAAAACAAGGATACAGATAATTTAAGGAAATAAAATGTAAATCTGTATACCTTTTGAATTTACAGACACTTGAGTTTATTACCTTTACAAGAAGTGGAATCTTCAAGAAGTCCACTGCTTACATCTGGTCAATATTCGTGAACAAGATTGGAGTGAGAGGGATGTAGTTCCCAAGCACATCTTTTTTCAGTAAGCATAGGTAGGCTAGATCATCCTTCTTATGAGTAGTGCTGCCAGAAAGCAATGTAGTATCTAGTCCAAGGGGTGAAAAAGTATGGCAGCCATGTCCTTGATACTCTTGAGAATGTTCAATTGCTCTTGGTTGAGAGCACTTGTACATAAACTAGTGAAAGAGAGTTGCTATCAATAAGCTGACATTCAGAAAGTACATAGTTTGGATGATGATACATACCACAGAGCCAAATCGCTTGTATGTCACCATGGTTTTGTGCATGTCCTGAGGTATCATGGCATAAAGTTCTGCCAGGACTCCATTGACCCTCAACTCTTTTGATGCCTAGCATGCTGAACTGTGAAGATCCATGGCGGGCATCGGACCAGCAGGGAAGAGGTCATCAATCACCCAGAAGTGGTATAGCATCACATACTTCTTGGCTTCCTTCATAATTTTATCATTGAAGGTGTCAGAGTTGTTGAGAATGTGACCACATTTCTTGGCAGGGATTGACAAGGAAAGTTGAGCAAATTCCTTCTTGACATGCACACCTCAGGCTGCAAGCTCAATTAGCTACAAGAC
Source organism: Boletus fagicola (assembly GCA_038093195.1). NCBI lineage: Eukaryota > Fungi > Basidiomycota > Agaricomycetes > Boletales > Boletaceae > Boletus > Boletus fagicola. The sequence continues at coordinate 9,196 of JBBPRX010000739.1, read as the reverse complement.
AAGACCACTTATTACTCACTGTCATGAAGTTCATGAGTACAGTACAGCCATCTGACTCTTTGTAACACCCTCTGATGCTATTCTGAATCATGCCATGTCAGAATGGGTGTACAGATGATTCTAAATGGAATACATGCCCTTGCTTGGAAGGATTTAAAATGCCTGGGTAAGTATCCATTGTCTTTTGTCATGCACCATCCTTCTTGCTCTTACCCATTCCTCAGTGCTTTCACTCAATAATATACTCTCCCAACAATTGCATGAAAACTGTAGCGAACACATCAGGAGAATGGTGTTACAATTAGGGCAACCACCCCCAGTTTTTCTCTTCCTCTGACTATCCAGGAGACTCTCACCATCGACCACCCCAGTTGGAGCCTCAGAAACAACATCCTCTCTGGACTAGAGGAGTATGCCATATCCAATTCCATCTGGGCCAACCGCTTTGAGGACACTACCCCCCTCTTCACTCCCAAGGCAGTTACCACACTGCCTCATTGATCCTCTTCTTCTCAATGGCAGTTTCCCTGCCCCATTGATCCTATTTCTTCCATTCCAGTTCTCCCCTCACAGACACTGCCTCCTTGATCATGTTCTCTTATACATGATCTCATGATCCCCTTATCTCACTCGTGTCTCATGTCTCATGTCATGGTGCATCTATGCCTACCCGCACATCCTATTTTCTTATTTAGTCAGTCTGACCCTAAACCATTCTATGAGTATACATATATATTAGGGCTCTGCCTGTATTATATCTCTAATCTTGACCTACACAATCCAGTGTAATCTTCAAGCTCCTCACTGTCCCCTCCAGCTTGTCACTTGTCTCTACTGCTTCCTTCTACCCCCTTCTCTCTAGGACAAGCCTAGACATCCTATTTACCATTTATCCTTAAGGGTACTCCACCCTTAGGATCACCTTTGAGCCTTAGCTCATCGAGAGAGAGTCATGGTCTTCAACACTATTAGACTAGGGCACATGCCTATGATCATCATTGTAGAGGGACTACTCTGATAGTAGTCAATAGAGCAACTACGAGAGTTGCTCTTATACTTCACTTGGATGTTACACTCTCGTGTAACTTGTAGGTTCTTCAAACTTAACAAATGGTTGACATATAAGAATGTATTGAAGTTTGTTATCTTAGACTTGAGATGGTCCAGGATGGAGGCATAATACAGCAGAGATGATTCAGATGCTGAATCAGAATCAGAATCAGAATCTTAGACTAAATCAGGTGCAAAATTCATATTATAATAGATCACACCCTAGACCATACTATATGTATGTATATGCAATGTCCCTATTCCAAATGTAAATATGCTCAAAAGACAAAAGGCCATATAATACATGGTCTGTCAATGTCATCAAGATAGAAACATGAGAGTGGAAGAGATAAAAATGAAGAATCAATAAGAGCAATAATCACTCTGATGATGAGTTGGCAAAGAGTCTGTGATTCAGAGTTGTGACATTTCCAAGGTCTAGACCATTCCAAAGTCATTCAGACTTGTTCTGTTTCCAAGTTTGAGTCAGCATTGTTGGGGCATAGTTGTTGACTTGTCTCGAAACCCTCACAAGTAACAGCCTATGAATAAGGAACGCTCATTATGAGAATACAAGGAAAGCAGCCCAAGAATGTAAAACATACCCTATCATGTCAAGTTCATGCAGAGATAGATATCTCCATCAAGGTGGTCGATGACAAGATATTCATCCTGGTGATCATTGTCAGGGGCTAGAATGGCACCACAAATGATGGAGCACAACGGGATGAAAGTGTATTGGGAACCAGGAACAAGTTTCATGTGTTTGAGTTTGAGATCATGGTCAATAGAATGGGGGTTGCCAGTCTTGGCAGTGTAGGGGTGAATGAAGGCAAACTCCAAAGTTTGAGTGATGTGTGGAATCTTGCATGTGAAGATGAAGATGAGATGAGCAAAGGCTGTTTCAGTCTCAGAGTCTTGGAAAAGTATGGAATCATATTGTGGATGGCCAAAAAAGGAGGGGTTGCAGTGAAGGTGATTGGTTGACAGTTTCCAGTTGACCCAGGATTCATAATGTACTTTAATATATCAATATTTGGTTACCTGTCAATTCTAAGTCTTAGAAATAACAAGGTGTGAACACAATTCCAATAACCTATGTACCTTGAAGTCAGCAGGGAGTGAGATGAAGGATTAAAGGTCAAAGCCATAGGCAGGAAGCGAGTTGTTGAGAAACTCACAGAACTTCTTGCAGAATTGAGCAAAGGAGTGATCAGACTGCTCCTTGCTCTTCACATCCACTAAAGTTGTTGCTGGATGCAGCAAACACAGCTTGACATGACTAGAACCACCTGGACCAATGGTGGCAGACTTGGCATTAAGGTCCTCTATAGCATCTGAATCACCTGAACCCTCTTCATCCCTCAGACTTGATTCTTTGGTATGGTCCATATGCATGCAGATACTGTAAGCTTCAAGGCAAGTTGGTGGTGGTTGACATGCAGAATCTACATATTTGAGTGTATTTATTAGTAGTTTATGTATCTGTACTATAAGTACAGCAATTGAACACGACATACCTGGCCAGCAACATCCTTGCCATTGGACCAAAGCTGATAGGCTGCTTTCAATGGACCATGCATACTCTCATTTGGGTGGGTACTGTAATTACAGTACATGCAGTACCTTTGTTGCAGATATCCTAAATGATGTGCTTTGCAAGGTGGTGTTAGATCTGTGCACTCCGGTGTAACTCTGGGTTCTCGGAGCTACTGAGGGGGCAGGACTCGGCTTCACTGTGTGTGGTGCACCCTTGCCAATAGTCTAGTGGTCCCAATTTGCAAGGGAGCTCAGAGCGGTATAGACTTAAGTACTTTCGAAGTACTAAATTGAGCAGAGGTAACAGAGGAGAGTCGTCAAGACTCAAGGTCGGAGGTCAGGAGTGAGAACTAAGTTAATATTCAGACTAAGGAGAAAGTACAGGAGTTACAGGAGTTTATATACTATGGAGAGTCATAGGATTACTAATGGAATGGAGTCAGATTGGTAAAGGTCCAGAGGTGAGGAATAACTGGAGCTGTGCTCCTAGGTGAGCACAGGATCAGAGAGGTACTAAGAGCAGAACTATACTAAATAGAGGTAAGTATTTATGTGAGAGAGAGAAAACGGAAGGTAGAAGGGTAAATGTCCGGAAGTCCAGAGTTGCATCTTTCGAGAAATCGCACTGGAGTTCATATATACAGAGGCAGAAATGGTGCGGAGCACCAGAGTTGGACTTAGCATTGCATGGGATATGACAGGTGGGCCTTGGGGAAATCCCAGTCAACTTTGAGTCCCTCAATAGCATTCAGCTTCCTAGCCTGTCATACATCTCCCTAGGAATTTATGGCACCATCAGGTTCAAGTCTGTCAACAGTGGTGTGCCTTAACAGGGCACAATAGTAGAATGTTAATGTACTTTCAATGCATTATCAAAAGCCTTCAGTTCTTGTTCAAATGCACTCAGAGTGCCTTCTGTGTGGACATCCAACCCAACAAGTGAATCAAGTCGAAGATAACTTGCTAGGACTTGTAAGAGGCTGTATCCCTCTATGGTAATGTCCTTTTTCAGAACATGGAGACCAGCATAGAAAACTTGCTGAGAGTGTCAATGAAAAATTAATGATTCAACATTAGTTACTGTTGATTCTGTAGCATTCATCAGAAGAGAACATACCATGGAAAGATCTTGCAACTTGTTGCCATCTGTGAAGGAGATGAGAATAACATGTTGGAAATGATTGAGACCCCTCTAGGATGGAAATTCAGTGATGCTACATCTGGATCAGTAATGTGATTCATGGGGAATGCAGATATAGATGATTTAAATTAATACACACTATTTCATTACCATGGCTTGTTTACTGCATTCAAGGAAATCAAGAACTTTCTTGATCTCTGGCCATATGTGGCAGCCCCATAGGCCACCGTGAAAAAAATGAAGATGATTGAAGCTCATGGCTCAATGAAGACATGAGTAATGAACAAGCCAGAAGACATTCTAGTGCCAAATCAAAACCAATATCAATCACCTTTCATGTAGGAAGTGCATCAGATCAGCTTACAGAAACCGGGCGCAGCCCAAGTGCCTTGAGACTTTTTTTGCCTGCAGCTCGGTTTTGTTAAGGTTGCTACTGGTGGTAGAACCTTGACAAGTGACTCGAGTGCATAGACTCGACTGTGAGTCACAAACCAGGTGGTAGCCTGACTCATAAGGCTAGTTGGTATCTGTGAAGTAAAAGGAAGACGGGATGTCCTCAGGGGTGGACAGTTGGAGTAGTCCAGGTTAGACTATGACTGCTGAGGGGTGACCGGGAAGTCCTTCCTTGGGGTCAATAGGCTCAAGGGGTGTCAACAAAGGTGGGGGTGGTCTACGGTTGACCAGACAGTGGGCGAGGTAAGAGGCACCGACTCTATGAGAACACGACAGGCAGAAGGGCCTGAAGGTAACAACCTGGAGTCGACCTAGTGAGGGAGCTAGACCCAGGGAGTGGTTGACCTCCTATAAAGAGAGTCCAACCAACAACAGAGGAGATATGTATCCTACAGAGGGTCACCCTAGGGGAACGAAGAGTCTGCAAAGGAGTTGGGCTAGGGACAAGGTTAATCCTAGCGAGGGGTCGACGACAATGTCTGGGGATGACCCAGAGAGGAGGAGGGTTGGCAAAGGCGACGAGAGTGACAAGCGCTGAGAGAATACAAGTGGGAGGAGATAGCAGGGAGCTTGAGCCTCAAAGGCTGAAGGCTGACTTACTATCCTTAGTAGAGTCTTTGGCTAGTACGAGGGCTTGTGCAGTCAAGAGTACACAGGAATGAGTAGGTTCAAGTTAGAGAAGCGTTACAGCTGAGTTCTAACTTATATACTAAATGAGAGTGGTTTAGGGCAGGTTGCCCAGATAAGGTAAGAGTCTTTAGGGCAAGTAAGGATGCCCAGAATAGGAAAGACGCATTGTGTGGGGAGGAGTCACGTGGTACGTGTCAAGGAAGATGTGTCACGTAGTGAATGATCACGAGGTGTCGTGTCAAGGGACGAGGCAGTGGAGACACGTCGTGTCATGTAAGGGCATGAGGTTACATGTCAAATGGCGAGATTGGGATGAAGGATGAATCCGGAAGAGAGGCTGTGAGGACCAGCTCTCGGGTGAATCAGGATCAAGAAAGCAGTGGGACAGCCTTCGGGAAGGATAGGATCATCTAGGTGATGACTTGGGAAGATTAGGATCAATGATGCTGTGGGTACAGCGTCAAAGGGGGTTGTGGGGGGACAGCACTTGGGTGAGGTCTCAGATCCGGGGAAGGAGTCCAGAAGGACAACTATTGGAGGTAGTCATCGAGGAGGGAGTCCAGGGCAGGGATCAAGAGGAGGGTTCCAGGGAGGGTTTGAAGGAAGACTACTGGGGGTAGTCATCTAGAAGGGAACTGCAGGGGATCTAGGGTGGGTCTTCCAGAGTAGCGTCAAGGGTGAGGGATCTCCGTTGAGGATCGTGACTCGGGGTATGTGAAAGGGAGGCGAAGGGGAGCTGCTTTTAGGAAAAAGTGTACCCAATCGTAACAGGTTTTGTGCCTGAAGCTGCAGTGCATCCTCACCTTCATCATGTGACCACAGTGGAAAAACTCCAGAAAGGTTGTGGAGAAACTCCTTGGGAACCAAGCAGACCAGATAGGGGCATTTGCTGCCATGACCACAAATAAGAGACATCATACACCTGTGGGCAATGTAAGTGGGGAAGCATTGTTTGTGATTACATTAAAGAGCTTACTGCTCCTCATAGTCTGCCAAGAGGATTAGTATACATAACAGGAAATAACCAATGCATGATCTTATCATAGGGTGAAATGTATGTGTACCCAGTCTTCAAGTGTTGAATGACCTTGTTGAGCAATTTGATAAATGCCTCACGCAAGACAATATGCTTGAGATTCATATAGCCAAGTTTTCTCTCTTCCTCAGGATCTTCCTTAATCTGTCCACAGATGCTCTGTTTGTTATATGTTTGTGTTAATAAAGTGGAAGCAAACTTACTATCAGCAGCCATCCCACAACAGTGCCACCACCTATCTGTTTGCTATTCTGTATCTCAACTGGCAAATTTGCACACCAAATGACCACAGGGTACCCCTTGACTGTTCTGAAACTGGATATTTTTGATTTGTCTGTGTACATGATCAGGCCAAGTGGTACTGCATTCTCAACATGTAACAAACTTGACTGATAATAACATTGTAGTATATTACAACATGATTTGATGAAAACATTATAGTTACATACTATACATACTTGGATGTCCCACCAACTATCTCCAGTCCAGGATTTATCACAAAAACAGTTGAAGTCTCCAGCACCATTGCATTTGTACAGACATTGAGCATCCCACTCAAAATGCAGCACAAGTAATGGATTCTGGAGGATGTCAAGGACCCACTGCTACACCAGATGGGTATGAAGCTCATATGATTTCATCTCCTTCTTGTATGGCACTGTGATTTCATGTTTGGAGAACTGATATTAAAAAAGAAAAAGTCAATATACATGAAAGAAAAGATAAATCAGAAATACATACACACTGGAGTGAGTTCCTCACTGGCTGTATTGCAGGCCTTATGAAGTTCTGCATCATTCTTTAGCATAACCTGAATGGCACCTCATGCAATGCACACATCAAGGTTGGGCAGTGTCTCAACCTGTCTTTTGTTTAGTGATGCATTGAGCACAAGCTCCACAAACTCAAAGTTGCCGACAGTATGAAATGGACACCAAGTAGCTGGATCCTCAACATGGTGGGGAGTTCTTGATTGTATGCAGTAGTCTTCATAGGGTTGATAAAGAGGTATCCATCAACTGTGGGGATGAAATTTAGTCTTGAACTCAGCTTGGTCATTGTTGGATTGTGATTGCACCTGGGGCTGCACTGACCTTCTGATGCTGGGTGCGGCTGTGAATACAATCATTAGAATAACATATGCACAAGGTGAGTCAAACACGTACCTTGTGCCTCCTCTTGTGACCCAGGCTCCCTTGGAAGTTGACAAAATACAGTGAACTCCAGAAGGTATGCCAGATCTCCAGTATTCTGGAGATGCTAGGGATATATGCACTCGCTCTGGAGTTGAGGGATTACAACTCCAGAATGCTCACTTCTGTTAAGTCCATGCACTCCAGTGTAACTCCGGGTTCTCGGAGCTACTGAGGGGGCAGGACTTGGCTTCACTGTGTGTGGTGCACCCTTGCCAATAGTCTAGTTGTCCTGATTTGTGAGGGAGTTCGGAGCAGTATAGACTTAAGTACTTTTGAAGTACTAAGTTGAGCAGATGTATTGGAGGAGAGTCGTCGAGACTCAAGGTTGGAGATCAGGAGTGATGAACTAAGTTAATATTCAGACTGGAGAGAGAGTACAGGAGTTACAGGAGTTTATATACTACAGAGGGGCATAGGATTACTAATGGAGTGGAGTTGGATTGGTAAAGATCCGGAGGTGAGGAATAACTGGAGCTGTGCTCCTAAGCGAGCACAGGATCGGAGAGGAACTAAGAGCAGAACTATGTATACTAAAAAGAGGTGACAGCAAGTATTTACAAGATGGAGGCAAAGAAGAAGGAACTAAAGGTAATTGTCTGGAAGTCCAGAGTTGCATCTCCAGAAAGAATGCTCTGGAGTTCATACTGTATGTACAGAGGTGGAGATGGTGCAGAGCACCAGAGTTGGACTTATCATTATATGGGATATGACAACTTCTTACAGTACAATGCCACACCTTGGCTACTACCCTACTATCATTACTATACTATTCCCTCAGCTCACCTTCCCTGACACTTATTGAGGTACGAGTTAGTCTTCATCCTAGAGTATATAAACTCCATTCCATTTCCACAACACCTCAGTTGTTCTTGCCCAACTTAGGCAACAGCTGAGTTCCAGTATACACAGCACTGGACTTACTCTGCCCAAACTCCAGACCCTTGGAACTCTGGACTTTGACAGAAGTGGCTTATCGGATGGATCAGGATCAGGACCGGGGTCAGCTGCTAGTATCACAATAATCAATGACATTATTGGCATCCATGACATCTAAAACTCACCATTGTCAAAGTGGAATGAATTGGAGCATCCATGACCAGCTGTACTGGATATTGAAGTGCTGGATGGTTCTGGACAAGGAATTGCTGATGCTGCATGGCATCTCGCCACTGAACAGAAGTTAATAATAATATAATATTGCTGTAATAGCTCTCAAGAAAAAACTAGATCTCACCTTTCTGAGACTGCTCGTAATGACAGGAAACCAACAAGCACTCCTCCTTGTTTTCTTTCCACTTCTTGCAACTCCTTTCATGAGACAAAAATCCCTGCAGCTTGAACTTGTTGCCATAGTGAGAGCATTTCTTCTGGCCTGTCATGGCCTCATTGATGGTATTGCGGGCTCTGGAAGATGGACAAGAGGGCCCCATGGTGTAAGGAAGTGACGAACGAGAGGAAAGACAAGAGAAGGCCATATTAGTAGGGACACTCATGTGCCAGCACACATAAGCGTGTCATCAACATGGCATTCTCAGGCATGTGCCGCCGCTTATCATGTCGGCGATACCCGTCCATTATCAGTCCATTATCATGCTCATTCGAAGGGGCTTGTGATGTAATACTCTGATGTTGTAAGCTGACGGCGTTATGATGGCCCTTGGAAATTTGCGACAATAAATTGGTAAGCGCCGGGGTAGTTGTGAAATTGAGCGCGAACGTCTTATGATAGTCAACCAAAAAATGGCCAGCTGGCTCCGATTGAACACATTGGGTTCATAAATGGTCTATGAACTGTGTGAACAGCCCTGGTTTTCCCTCTACTTGGCCTACCAGGTCGTTTCTCTCTTTTTAGACTTCCGTTACTGGTATCTTTCTGCTTTCCTGCAGTCGTGGCGTCCCCGCCCGAGCTGGTCGATCACCCGTACTGTCCTCGTGAATCTATTCCGAAATCTATATCAGGTAACTCAAAAGTGCGTCTACCATCCGTTTTGTGCTTTTCACACAACCTAGCGCGATAGATCCATGTTGACGTTTTCTGCGACGTAACAGAACTGGCCCCCTTGTTCGTGTCCCGACCCACCATGCCATCGCGGCCGGTCCAGGCGTTAAAGCCGTCTGGGTCAACCCTCACCGGCACTCTCCTTGTCCTCG
>JBBPRX010000738.1:0-11976 GCA_038093195.1 Boletus fagicola | reverse complement strand
CAGAGGTTCTCAAGGCTGTTCACAAGCCTGCCTGTGATTCTGAATGTGAGGCCTTGACATCAATGCTCAACGAATGGAAAAGAATATCGAAGGTCAGTAGAGCGCCATTCAGAAGGAGTGGTCACAAGAAAGGGAAAGGCTCAGCAAGGCAAAGGAGGAATGGGAGAGCCAGGTGTGGACACTGGAACTGGGATTGGATGTCAAGACCAACACTGGTGTGGCATCATTCACAGCATTGCAACGACATCACCAGTCTCCAAACGGAGATGGTGGCCTAGTGATGCCACCTAGTCCTGTTGATGTCGCCTCAAATCCCAGTCAGACAAAGTCATGACGTCGTTGACCAATCGAATGTGGTGCTCAGTATCCGATCACGCCCAGTGGCCCCATTGGCTAAGGACTCTCCTGAGCAGCCCCCATTGAATGAGGTGGTGTTGTTCTGTCTGGGCCGTTGATTATTTCATGGTCTCACATCTGTGCTTCTAATAGGAATCATCCTGGACAGTTCTCAGTGTCACTCGTTCAAGCTATAATCAACGCTGTTACCCCCTTTTGCAAAGGACCGACTCACAATATCTTGTATCTCACAGCATTACCCCAAATACTGTAGCATATGGATGTTTATTGACGATGCCTGATCATGTGCCCTGTACTCTATCTATCCCCCTCTCTCTCTGTCTATGCACCCTTCCCTCCCTCTTTTCCTCCCTTGCTAGTATTCAGGCAACCTCTAGATTTGGTAATATCGCTCTTACTTCCATACCATGACAGTAGCGGCTGCCAGCTCAAAACACCAGTTGTATGTGACTCGGGTATTACATAGTTAGCTAAGCAACCTGTAATACGCAATTGCCGAGCTATATAGGCATTTTCTTTCAAACTATCATTGTGTCAACATGGAAAACAGCCAACACCATGGCTCGGATGTGTCCACCAAATCAGTCATCGGTCAAAATACCTCGGGCTCGATCAAGAGTAATGGTATCTCGTGGCGAGATCAGCTTCATTCTGAGGATTCCAAGTCTGGTAACCTCAACATTGTTCCTGGTACACCTGATGTGGACACACCACAATCGTTTCCTTCCTCCCATCCCATGCCTGTGTTTTCTCAACCTTTCCCTAATTTTAGGGGTGTTTCCATTCCCCAAGCTGTGTCTGGACAAGTTGTTGGTACTCCCAGTGCTATCGGCACTATCCGCACATGGAAATTGTCCACCCTCTCGCAGTTCATGACACCCGCGCCTACCCAGGGGTCTCCATTGGCAGCAAGGAATCTCGTGGTACCAAACTGTATAAAACAGGTAAGAATATACTATATCTACCCGTAGCAAATCCAATACTAAAACTGGGTTGAAAGCCAGCCCACAGTCAGGACGAATCAGACTCCTCAGATGCTGAGCAACTGGAATTTGAAAAGGAAGATGCATGGTTGGTACTCACGGTTGCAAGATCGCATTGTACAGTCTGTCGACTCGAGCAAGAACTCGCTGAGGCCAAGAGCGAGGAGAATATTGCCCTCAGTAATCTGTACAGGCATCGGGCCGAGGAAGCAGGGAGGAGATTGGAGAGCACTGAGTATGATATTGGTTGCGTTCGAAATATGATGTGCAACACCAGTGTTGCCATTCCGGCCTCAGACGGTCCAAGCAGGCCAAAGCGCCATCGCTCAGGCTCATCTCTCTCTACTCAGGCTGGTAGTCCTGTCAACAATCCAAATGGTCGCTATGCAAGTAAGTGCATATTGTCTACTCATTGATATTCATCTCATAGTATTTAGCATTCAAAATTTCTGAATCGGGCTTGGTGGAGGTGCAGTAGCAGTACCATGGCGCTGTCGTCTCTGTGATATCTCATACTGCTGATTATATGGACACCATACTGTTGTTACTTAGCAGTAGATACAGTATGCTGTAATGTCAGTGCTACAGTATATGTTACTCCTGTGCTACTGGAACACTGTGAGCACCGAGGGTTCTGTGAACCGCTGCGAGCATGAGATTCTATGGAATCTGTATGCCTTCAACATGCTGTGGGGACTGTATACACTATACACGTGTGCAATGATCCACCTGTGAGGTAATGTGAGGTGATGTGTCGCTATCACGCTATTTGCCTGTGACTATGTGTAACTGTACATTACTGTAATGATGCTGTAATGTGTTGGGTGACTGTGGGACCCTGTTCCTAAATCAGTGATTTGCTGATGTATGTGTGCACTCCACCCTGTTCTCTCAGTGTGCTAGATGTAAGGGGAAGTCAAAATTGACTGATGAGATTGTCTGTATGATTGACTCTGGAGCATCCCTCTATTTCACTTTTGCGATGACAGACTTTGCTGAATACTCTGAGCTACATGATTCCATCAATGTATACACTGTGAATGGCCTGACTCAAATTAAAGATGTTGGTACAGTTATATTATCTGTCCTACAGGATGATGGCAGCAACTATTCAGTGCACCTATTTCCTGTATATCACATACCAGATATAAATGCTAGACTCCTATTTATGGAAGGATTTCTTCAGGACAACATGACTGTGCACGGTAATTTGCAGCAATTGTCACTGCATAGGAAATCCGGAGCTGAATACATTTGCTGCCATCCTCATCACCCAGGTGATACAATTTATACCTTGAAGTCCATACCATATGAAAAGGCTGTCGCACATCTCGGAGTCATATACTCTATTTATGTTGGAGTTACAGTTTAGGCAGGACATAACCAGCTCCCTCACCTCCAGCCCCAAAATTACATCACATCAGACCGGATTCTGAATATGTACATATGTAGGATTTGGTTTATAGTAATGCAGATCACAAAACACAACAAAGAGGTGTAAAAAAACAAGTATGCATAAAGATCTAGTATGTAGCCTGAAAGATGATGAGTCGTGTCAACAGCCCAACCACCAGCGAGGATATATCAGTATCATGGCATTCTCTCCCTCTGAGTCGTACATCTAGATTAGCAGCCCCTCTCCATCTCTCTTGATCTTCCATCTTGTGCCTTTTTTCTCTTCACTTACCCCATTCACTTTACTATACCTAGATTGTCTGGACTAAATTACTCATGGAAATCTTATCTTATTTGAAATTGATAACCATGCCCTCAGAACAGTGTTTGCATATAAAAATTGTCCAACATGCTCGCCACGGATTGCACAAACTCGTTTGTGAGAAAGCTTGTAGGAAATTCATGCAGTGACGTCATCAGTTGCATGGCTGGGTTGATCATAGTAGATGTCCCATTGACGACCACAGATGGTAAAGGTGGAGTGATACTCAAGCTCATCGCACTTGGTGTAACTTGTGCACCACCGCTTGAACTCAGCAGACATTGTGTTCACTGTGGGAGATTCGGTGGCTGTTGGTTTCGTGGCAAACCCTCAGCGCCACTCAGTCCAGGTGGTTTCACATCTTTGGGCTGTTCCTTCAGTGGACCACCAGCTGGCAAAGATGGTGGCATTATCCCCATGGGTTTGTTTTGTCTCAAACGGTTGTTTTGTAGGCCAGGGAAAGGGGGCTGTCCTGGACCCAGATTGAACGAAGGTTCACCAGGCCTGGGAGTAGGAGTGCCTGGTCTGCCTCCTGGCAAATTCTGCATAGCAAGGCCCTTTGTGGCCATGTGAACACCTAGGTGATATTGCAGTTGCTAGATGGTGTAATTCTCAATACAGAGAAAAAAAAACCCTCAACTCAGACTGACCCTTGTCATGCTTGGTGCTCAATGACCTCCCATTCCAGGACTCATTGTGTTCCCAGGCATCTGTGGGGCATCTATTGGCATACCCATGCCAGGGTTGGCCATTCCTGGAGGACCATGTGGCAAGAAGTTATTCGTCATCTGTGGTGGCACTTGCTGCCATGGTTGACAAGGGTATCCAACAGGGGGTTCTTGACCCATGCTGACAGAAGAGCGCCATATGCATTTTCTGTCTGGGGGCAAACTCTTGCTATTGAACAGTTGTCCATACTATAAGGATGCAATGTTGGACTGTCAGATCAAGAAGGACCAAAAGACAGAAATAATATACTTCTTTTCCTGGCGATGTACTACTGTTATGCTTCACCACTCGCTGTCATTGTGGAGATTGCTGTGAAGGTTGTGGCTGCTGTTGTGGGGGTGCTTGCTGCTGGGATGGCAACTGGGGTGGCTGTGGCTGGCTGGGCAGCCATTGACTGGGAAGTTGCATGCCTGAGATGAGGTTTGAAGGGCCTGCAGGGTCTTGGGGTCCTCCCAGACCAGGCTTTCTCACAGCTGGATTCATACATCATTGCTGAGCAAGGCTGACAATATGGTTCTAGAGGCTCATGTCAATAACAGAGGCAAGGCTTCTAAATGCAAATGGAATGACCTTTTCACCAATTGTAAGTGGCTCAGCAATGAGGCTGCTTTTGTGAGCATTGACAGGCATCTCAGGGTCCATCAAGGATGGGCTGGACTCCATCATTTGTCCCACAGAGCCAGGTTGGCTGGGAGACCTAGTAGGTTGCGAGAATGGCAGCATCTGTGGAGTTGATTCATTGGATTCTGTGGATTTGGACCAGCATTACTGCCTGGGTTCTGTGGGGAATAAGCGATGGTTGGAGATTGGTATGGATTGACACCATGTGGACCATAATGCTGGAGTGTGCCTGGACATTGATTCAGCATGAGGGCAGTAAGGGAGCAAGGTGTGCACCTGTTGAGGTAGACCCCGTCAAAGGTATAGGGATGCCATTTGGCTGAGGACCAGCAGGCATCTGAGCTGGGTTACCTAATGCAGCAACTTGAATGTCAGTGAGTCGAGTGTGGAGTCAGATCTTGGCTTGAAAGTGTGTGTACTGTTCAACATGCAGTTTACTTGAGGGATTTGGTGACCAAGAGGTCTCATACCCCACCTGAAGTTAGCTTGTTGTATTTGGTGCTGGGATAGGGTAGAGTTGGGGAGATGATGTTGGAAGAGAGTTGGTGGACATATCTGAGTGTAGATCATGGCATACTCCAAGTTGGTCTCTTGGCCATTTCTTTTGGCGGCAAAAAGGATCCAAAAGACACTCCACCACCTGAGGGAGATGTACTGAGATGGAGACAACAAAGGAAAAAGATGAGACGTACTCAAACAGGAGGCCCTGTTTAGCATTGATTAAGGGCATAGAGTTGAGAGGTATCTCTGCTTCTGCAAGCAGCTCGAGGGCAGTTTTGCAAAAGCCACATTTATTGCAGTAATTGTAGAGGTGAATGTTGAACCTAGGATGGGTGAGTGAGGTGGATGTGATGGGGATGCAGCTAATGAGATACTTACATATTGTTGCCCTCCCACGAGGAAGGCTGAGGGTTGGAAGTGGGAAGAGAGATCAATCCTGGAAGGCCAGTAGCCATGTCAGTGTGTGAAGACATGGGATAACAGGGACAGTTGGGCACAGAATTGAGAAGGCCTGCACCGACCATTGTAAGGGCTCTAGATGTGGGTCACCTAACACAGAAGAGGGGACAAGATCATTGGTGATTTATGTATTGAATTGGTACAAGGCTTGTGGTGTCTATGTATTGTTTATCGTGTGGTTGATCTGAGGTACAGTATCTGGTTGTCATCAGGAATTGGTACCCATTGGCTATGCACATGGTAGGGTATAGGCAGTGCACAGGACAGAAGACTTGCATAAATCTGAATCAAAAAGAAGTGGGGACAGGAGAGGAAAGCCTTGTCTGTCCTGGATCTGTGTGCTGGCACCTTGTCAGCATCGAGAAGTGGTTCCATTGAGAACAAAGCTACAGCGTCAAGCAGACTATTGGAGGGCAATAAATCGGTGAAGGGGGCTGTGCTGGCCTCATCTTGACTGTGTGATTGCTATTTGATATGGTAGGGGAAGAGGATGAGAGGGAGAATTTCTCTGTATGGATGAGGTCAGAAGCTCCCAGGTCCAGGAAGGAGACAACTTAAAAATCCTCTCAGGCTGGGCATCATTGTCTTGGCGCAGTGGGAAAGCAATGGAGTAAAGTTGTAGGTCGATGCCATAGCTCAAGCTTGCAAGTTTGAAAAGGGTGAATGCAAAGATTGATGAGAACCATGATGCTTGATTGATAATGGGGGTGTGCAAGATTTGCTGATCTGCACAAATGTCCCAGTGCTGTGTTGTATCTGTGTGCCTTTAAATATAGAAGGGACAGCTGTAGCAATTGTAGCTGGCTGTACAGCATTGTACAGCTACTTCAGGATTGGGCAGCGGTCAACAGATTGGAACAACGAGCAGTGGAATTAAAGGTAACAACACGACATGAGTATTCACAGTATCTACAAACAAGACAACAAAATGGTGACAAGGCTCAGACATCAGAAGACATTTCATCTACAGTAAATCACATCAGCAATATATTGATGGAAATGAATATAGCCAGTACATACTGTACTAGCAATGATACTGTCATCATCAGACATAGTATGACACTGTTTGTGAGTGGACAGGAGGTCAGCCATAGAAATCTCATTCTTGCGGATGGCGTTGCGAAGGCATCCTAGGTCATATGTACTCAGTAGTGTCCAATTTTCTTTGTGCCCAGCTCATGTGAAACTGGTGAAGTTCACAGAGCACAGTGTTCTCAGTGATCTGGGCATGAATGACATTCTGCTCCAGCTGACAAACTTGGTGCTGAGCCCTCACAAAATTGAGGAGCAGACAAGCCTCTTCTCTCTTGAAATCCTCTTCGCTGTCATTGGTGTTCATCTCTTTGGCCTGAGATTGTTAGAATTGGAAAATAGATAGCATTGATATCTCTATGCATCAACATATTCTTCCTCTTTCATCAAACACTGCCTCCTCGACCGCATTCTCCTTATACGCGGTCTCATGATCCTTACCTCATATGCGCATCCCCTCTCATGTCGCGACGCATCTCTACACATCTCTGCCTGCCCTTATCTCCTATTTCCTTATTTAGCTGGACCGGCCCTAAACCACTCTATGAGTATATATATTAGGGCTCCGCCTGTATTCCTTCTTTAACCTGAACCTACACAATCCAGCGTACTCTTCTGTTCCTTGCTATCCCCTCCAGCAAGCTCTCAGCTTACTCTCTCCTTATCCTCCCTTCCGCCTAGGACTGCCTAGGCACAACCAACGCGGACCCCTTTGAGCATCGCAGCTCATCGAGTACCTTCTAGCATCCAGGCTAGTCGAGACCTTCAAGCACTTAGGCTCGTCAAGACACCGGGCACACCAGCAACAGAGGTTGCACCAGCAACAGAGGTTGCACCAGCAACAGAGGTTGCACCAGTGACAGAGGTCACTACAAGATACTTCAACAGGAGTTACACTCTCGTGTAACTTGTTAAGTTCTTCAAACTTAACACAACCAATCTATGACATAACTTGGTTTTGAGCGCTTGAAATCCGATGCTGGTATATTTCTCTACAAGAAAGACTCCAACATTGTAGTAGCCATCATCTATGTAGATGATGCTCTCTTCTGGGGCCCTAACAAAGCCATAGTTGATGAAATCAAATCACTATTCATGCAAAAGTGGGAATGTAGAGATCTTGGTGAAACCAAAAAATTCCTACATATGCACATCCGCCGAAAAGGCAGGAAAATATGCATAGATCAGACTGCTTATCTTGACAAAGTTATTGAGCGATGTGGTATGCAAAATGCCAGAGTAGCCCCTACTCCTCTTCCTACTGGGTATTATCCTTCCCCAAATGAAGGAACTGCAGATCCAGCACTACGATCTTGATTCCAAACTGTTATTGGATCACTCTTATATCTCATGCTTGGAACTCGCCCTGACATTGCTTATGCAGTAATTGCACTAGCCAGACAGTCAGCAAATCCATCCAAGGAACATCTCAATAAAGCACTTTACATACAGTATGCCACTACCTCTTAGGTACTAGAGATTACTCCCTTGACTTTGATGGTGACTCTGCACAAGGCATCCTCACCTGCACAGACTCTGATTGGGGATCTGACCCCATCACCTGCCGATCACAAACTGGCTATTTCTTTAAACTGGCAAACGGCATTTTCTCTTGGGCATCCCATGCTCAAAAATCTGTTGCTCTATCAAGCACAGAAGCAGATTATATGGTGCTCTCTGATTGTAGCCGCCAAGCTATTTGGATTAAAACCCTCTTAGGAGAACTAGGATATAATCTTAAATCCATACCTATCTGTGGTGATAATCAAGGATCCATCTTCATGGCTTTCAATCCAGTTACTGATTCCAAATCTAAACACATTGGAATCAGATACCACTTTGTTTGTGAAGCTGTCGCTAAAGGACAAGTTGATCTCTTCTTCATAGAAGGAAATGACAATCCAGCTGATATGTATGTTCACTAAGAATCTTGGACATATCAAATTTACCAAGTTTCGATCACAATTAAGTTTAATGTTCTATTGAACTCACCACTTTACCCCCACATGTATTTAGCAGCTTCATGCACTTTTATATGCTTACAAACCTTCCCAGGTATTTAGCAAGGGGGAGTATTGAACAATAGTGCTCTACGTATAACAGCTGTTTGCTAAGTAGATTAGATAAAGTATGTACAACCTTAGGGCAAGTACATACTGTAGTTATAGCTCCGCTACAATTGTACATATATAATACACAGCATACCACCATGAATAGACAGAGAATCTTCTACTCTAGCCACCATGTGAGTTAGTTGTGCTCTCCTCTAGCACTCCTATAAAGGATGCTGCTTCTATTTGCTCAACAGATTGTTGAGAAATGGAAATGGTGTGAGCATTGTGATCACGGGTCACCTTCATCCTGAGTAGCCAGCTGATGGGCCTGAGGTCTGTGATCTTGAATCACGATCCAATTTCGTCTTTAAAAGCTTTGACAAGCTCTTTTGATGATCCAGTTATCATACAGTTGTTGGCATAGGAGGCTAGAATTAACAGGATGCTACCTATTTGCACCACAAAAACTCCCCAGTTAGCCTCCATTTGTTTGCGACCGAGCTCGTTGAGCTCTTTTGTCAAAATCCGGTGGTCTCAAGGTCCAGAGTTCAGCGGAGCAAGTCTGGTGTTAATCATACTGGAGCTCAGCTGTTGCCAAAGGTGTTAAGTTCAAAGAACTTAACAAGTTACATGAGAGTGTAACTCCTAGTGAAGTATAATCAAGTGACATCCAGTCACTGCGACTATCTGAATAGTCCCTCTATGAGTAGATCGTAGGCAAAGCCCAAGGGTGTCTTGACAAGCCTATAGTAAGTGCTCAAAGGTCTCGACTAGCCTGAATGCTAGAAGGTGGCAGCAATGAGGGGATCTAGGCTCTTCTAGATAGAAGGGGGTAGAAGGGCAAGCGAAGTGAGACTTGCTAGAGTGGATAGCAAGGAACCGCTAGAAGCATACACTGGATTGTATAGGTTCAGGTTAAAGATACAATATAGGTGGAGCCCTAATATATATATTAAAAGAAGGTTTTAGGGCCGGCCAGGCTAAATAAGGAAACTAAGGTGAGGGTAGGCATAGATGCGTAGGGATGTATCATGACATGAGACATGAAGTGCATATGAGGTAAGGATCACAAGATCATGTATAAGAGAACACAATCGAGGAGGCAGTGTCCGAGGGAAGAATAGGAATGCATAGATGGGTCAGGACATGTCATGACACAAAACACATGAAGAGCAGGGGTTAGAGAGGCTGTGTAGGAACAGCCTCAGGAGGGAAGAGAGTGTCATTGAAGAGGTCGTTCCAGACAGAGTTGGGTATGGCGAACTCTTCCAAGCCAGAGAGGATGTCGTCCTTGAGGGTCCAACCTGGATGGTCGCCGGCAGTAGTCTCCTGGGTAGTCAGAGGAGAGGAAAAACCAGGGGTGGTTTCTCCAATCGTAACAAAAGGGGTGAAAACAACTTATGTATTTACATAATCATACTGGAGCTAATGTACATTAGTCTCAGAGTAAATGATATGTTGTAAGAGACAACTCACCTCAGCTGTTGCCAAAGGGGCAAAAACAACTGAGGTGTCAGAGAGAGAAGTGGAAGTCTAAATAGTATGTGGTGAAGGCACACTCATACCTCAATATGTAACTGTCAGTGGAGACAAAGGAAGGGAAAAGTGTAGTAATGGTTATAGCCAGATGACAGTCCTGTACCATATGTAATAAGAAAACAGCGCTCCAGAGTAAGAACTCCTAAACTCCAGAGTAGGAGATCCCATCCTATGGAGTTGGAGCTCCTGAACTCCAGGGTGAGTGGAGTATCTAAGGGTTCCTTAGAGGGTCAGAGAACCAGAATCTCTTCTGGAGTGAGTAGTATTTTGTCATCTTTGCACAACCATTGATACCATTTCAATGTGCCCTGTTTTGATCCATAAACGGCAATGCGTAGTTGAGCTACAAGGTCACAACCGCACTTATTGAAGCCAGGGGGTAATTCCATATAAATTATTTCATTGTCATCTAGTTTTCCATTAATGAAAGCTGAGTGGAAGTTGAAGATGTCTATGCATTGGAATTGTGGTTATCCACTAAGTCCGATTATGAATTTCTTATATCCATTTTCTTTATCCTTCACAATTCCTTTTAAATATTCTCACTATGTCCACCATCTACAATATATCCTTGAGTCCACCTCACAGGCTCAGTTCCAGTCCTGCTGCCTAGAGACTGGAATCATCGGTCCGAGCATCCTTTTAGGACTACAACCCATGTTTATCCTCGGGATTCCCGAGTGTTTCTCCATGGAACTGATGCATCTTTGGGTGCAAACATGTCCTCTCTCTGGTTGAATCTGTTTCATGGAACGATCAACTGCACCAACTTGGATGACTGCTCCACATGGTTTTGGGCTGTGCTTAAGGATAATTGAGCTGCCCATGGTCGAGCTGTGGCTAATTGCCAACCTTGTCTTCCTGGTTCCTTTGACTATGCGCTTCGTGACCCTAGCCTCCATGAGAACTTGTGGTACAAGTGTACTGACTATATCACCTGGATTTACAGTCTCTGTCCAGCTCTTTTATATGGTATTCTCTCTCACAACATTGGGCAAAATTTCTGCAAATTCGTCGCTGGCCTTCGCATCATGAGTTAATACTCCATCACGTCATCCCAACTTCAACAAGCACAGGAACTCTTCATAGCTTGGGAGATGGAATACGAGCTCTTATTTTATCAGTGTCGGACAGACCGAATTCACTTTGTCCGACCTTGTGTTCACCTCACTTCTCATCTCGCTGCCAAAGCCGCACACATCAGTTCACCAATCTCATCTTCACAATGGACTATGGAATGTACTATAGGCAATCTTGGTTGTGAAATCTGCCAGCCTTCCGATCCCTTTTCCAACCTTGCTCAGCAGGGAATTCGAAGGTGTCAGGTCAACGCGTTGAAGGCTATGATTCCATCTTTAGATGACTCTCCTCCATCTCTCATACATGGCAGTGCTGATCTTCAGAATGGCTACATTTTGCTCCCCAAATGCGATCATCATGCTGTACATGTGACCGAGCAGGAAAGTCAAGTTATTGCTACATATATGCAACAACCTACTGTCCGTCAAAAAGTCCATCGTTGGGGACAACTTCAATTACCAAATGGACAAGTAGCTCGATCAGTATTTGTAGAGCAAGAGAGACCAGGAGAGGACATATGCATGGTCCGAAATATAAAGGTAAAAATGCCATTCTCTCATCGTACTATAATCAGCTAACCATTCAAAGTTTATTTCCAATGATTCTTCCCATCTCGCTGAAGTGCATTACTTTGCTTGCCTTGTAGATTAAAATGTGCTGGACGATGAGTTGGACAATATTCCCAGTGCTTGCTTCAAAGATGTCGCTCTTGTGACAATATACTCGCCACCCAATGAAGACCTTTTGGCACAGTCACACGGAGTTCTTGTTTCCTGCACGAAACTCGGTGAGGATAGTTTGTGCATCATTTATATCAGTTCAATCCAGTCTGTCATTGCTATGATTCCCCACTCCCCCCCTGGCATTATCAAGGAGAGGTATTTTATTGTCGAAAAGACAGGTA
>JBBPRX010000737.1:0-11984 GCA_038093195.1 Boletus fagicola | reverse complement strand
CCAAAGTTGATGAGTGAGTGTGCAGCTTCACATTCTGCAGCAGATCAGGCCTGGAAGATCTTCCCCAGCATGAATCAATGGAACCGAGTTAAGAAAGCCTATGAGGCAGCCAAGCTCACGGTTTACCCACTCCGTGGTATGAACTGCGCAAAGGTACCACCGTTGATTCTCGTAAGCGGAAGAAGGAAGCGCTCGCACTTGCCACGAAATACATCACCGACCCAGCCAGGTTTTTCGCCCCGAAAGATGGCAGTGGCAAAGGAACTTTGCAGCAGTACATCGCACCCATTACGGACGATAAAATCCTCTTGAAGTGCGTAGTGGATCTTATCAATTTCAAAAAGGACTAATGAAACTACCCCAGGATCGAGGATGCCTTCGCTAATGCCATAAAAATGGGGCTTAAAGATCCTCAGGGATTTATTAACCAATATGATCCTAACCAGCCAATCGTGTTCATCGACCTTCACACCAGCTCCCCCCCCCCCGCAGCGATGTCGCTCCACGACATGCACATGTATGTCAGAGCCAGGCGCGCAACCTTGCTGCGGCGGCGGGGGTAGTGGTATTGCGTGAATTGGCACCCAGTGTGAGTATTATCTTTAATGGTCACTTTGATATTGCTCACAGCCCCCGGGAAGTAAACGATCAGAATCGTACAGACATTATCAGTCCGAGAGACGTGAGGTGGGATAAATCGATTGTATGTTTGGATATACGACGGACAAAAATTAGGTTACGTTGGGAAGTGGTGCTAGCAGTTGCTGTTCAGATTCGACAATACCATGCACTTGAGTGTAGTTTTATACGGGTGATCTTTACTATCCTATGCGACGCCCCGCGCAAATATTGGCCCTCATCTGAGTCAATGGTTTTGATCATGACTAATGGACCTTAACTTTGAGAACGCGAGAGGTAGCCCGCGATCGAGAAGACGGCCCACGGCGGCTGGCCTTTTTGATTGGATGCTAACTTACAAAGACAGACGTGATAAAAGGCGTAAAAGCCGAGCAAAAAGCCATAAACATAGACGAGGACGCGAATGAGACCCATATCCTCACAAGGGAATGGGATCGTCGACTGATCGGAAAACAACAGCCACTAGCGAGACAACACGAAGTAGTTGACTATAATAAACCGATAGAGATGGACCCACATAGCGACACAACAGGTAAGGCCCTTCTGTGACTGAAGTTTCACTAGGTATTGACGACATAAGCAGCGGAGCCGGCGGTCGCGAACTTCGAGCTCGATCGATTAGATTTGCATAAAGCCGATTCATACCCAAGCATCTGTAACCTTGGCCCGAACGTTCGGGAAGGCTTTGGACGAGGCACCCAAAGTCGACTGAGAAATGGTCAAGTTCAAGGGAATTTGAACGGTAAATGTCTTCCTTCGTTAGCGAAGAACAGTACATGCATGGCAACCGTACTAGTGTATATGATATTGCGTGGCCCTACGGAAGATAGCGACTCCAAAGGCAATCATTTGGAGATATTGAGGGTACCTGATATTGGATGAGTGATAAAGAGTATCAAATGTATAGGTCATAGATATCAACAGTTCCCGGGAGGCCGTAACGGCAGCAAAAACAGTGATACTTTTTTTCACTTTAATGACGCCTCTCAGGGATCATGAGATGAGTTTTCCTTGTTCGCTTCTCTGATATCGGCAACGACTTTCGAGAAACGTTCGTCAGAGGTGTCTCCTTGTTGAACTACAGAAAAAAACTCACGCGGCGCTGGCTGAGAGGCTTGATCAACATCGTCTAATGGGTCTTCGTGGAAGAGGGCCAGACGATCCTCTTTCTTGCTCGGAAGAGAGATCAGATCTGGGGGTAAGGAAGAACTTCCCCGGCACTCTAGCTCTGCTTGTTGTAGTTGCGACACGAACCCAGGGTTTGGGCACGCGTTAGGTCTTGCACGGATGATGAGCCCCAAAGCCTGTTTCAATGACATGTCACAGGCTTGCATCAGGTAAAATGCCACGATGGCCGGAGAACGAGAGATCCCGGCGGAGCAATGGACGAATATTTTGGATGAGTTCTTCCTCGCACGCGCCTCGTTGATGAACGCGATTGCCTTTCCCCCGGCTTTGCTCAAGTCCGCAGAGGGATCATCCTCGATTGAAAGACGAAGGTAGGTGACACTGTCAAGAGTCGATCCGGGTCTTTTCCCCACACTAATGATGTGGGTAATCCCTTGTCTCGCAACGAAAGTCGATGTGGCAGATGTGGCAGAACAAGGTCCAATGTAAAGGTAGGGGAGAATCAGCGAGACAGCGTCAGACTGGGCCTTGGGCGTTTTGATTGGGTTGGTCTTTGCCTTCGATGTTTTCGTCTTGGGCATGCTTACGTCGAATCCGTGAGCCTGGTGAGCGCTCGCGGATCATAGCTATGTACTAGCGCTAAGCCTGAGAGCCTGTGACACTGCCTGCAGCACACTACAATACACATTGGATTATCTAATTATTACATAATTACCAGTGTCCTTTAAAATTGTGTTGGCCAATCGGCCAGTTTCCAGTTTTCTAGGACAAGTGTGTGAGAATGGTACCACCGATATTGATACCATGGTATAATTTCGTGACGCTCGCATATCAAGACGTGCCAAGATAGGCAGGCAGGCAAAACAACTCGGGCAATAATGCCCAGACCCTCGCACGCTCCTCTCTTCCTCTTGCATTGATCTGCGACCGACAATCCGAGCACATGTTCACTCCCGGGAACACCTCTGCATTGCACACTTCCAGAAGATCGGCGAGCGCGTCCTCTGATTTCACGGGAATACCAATGTTCCAGGCGTCGGCACATCTTGGATGGAGCCCGGGCCCAAGCTCCTTCGGAAGGCGTTTCTTGAAGCTATGAATGTACCTCGACAGCTTTTCTTTGCCCAATGCAAGTCGGCGCAAATCTGCCTTTGACAATAACGGCACCTGCCTGTCTATTTTTCCGCCTCCGTGGCCACGCTTCAAGCCTCCCTTTTTCCTGTTGTAGTCTTCGGTTGGGCCTGGTTGCGAAACTGTATCCTTCCACCAGACGTCCGAGCTGCTGATTGTAGAGAGTTGATAATAAGCTGCGGATAGAATGTTCGGCATGTTTGCAATGCGAGCGACTTGGACGGCAGATGCTGGCTCCGTAGCAGCTACTCGGTGCCCTGATCGGTTCTCAGGACGAAGGTCCTCGGACGGCTCAAAGGGCCCGTCCTCGCATTGCGAGGCATCCCATTCCGAGATGGTTTTTGGCCAGTCTTGCTCGAGCTGAGATGCGAGCGCTTCGATCACGTTGCTCGCCTTGTACTTCAACGCAATCCTGAACACGGGTAACGCACGGCTAAAACTCCTGGCGTTGTGTTTCCAGAAGAGAAAGTATCTTCGCGTCGTGTCAACCACACATATCAATCGTGGATAGGAAGGTGGCATACATTGGGTAGTAGATAGCGACGAAGAATCGCTCGAGGTCGAGTGCGTCGTCGTCTGCGATGTACGCGTACACTGTGTCGCCGACGTAAACTTGACGGCGCGCGAGAGATTTATCCAACAAGCTTAATAGAACGCTGGAATGACCGGCGAGCGCGTCACGATAAAGCTTGTAGAGACACAAGGCTCCTGAATCAAATCGTCGTGCGCAAACGCGGATATCCCCGTCGTCGAACCATAAGTCTTCGTTTAATTCGAAAGGAAGCGTAGAGTTGTTGGGGGACATGGTTGCGATAATTGTGCAGTTGAAGCAGTTTGAAGTGAAGAGGGGGTTATGGGTTTGCGCACTGACAGCTGTGGATTGAACGGCGGAGCTCATGCACAGGGGCTATTTAAGCACGTGTATCATCCACACATATACATACTACGCCCAGCTCTAAAACATCTTTTTGGTAACAAACCAGCACTCGAATCAGTGCGACAAGCTGTAAATCCTTATTCAACGTCGTCCACAATCTCAAAAACACAGGCTTCATTCTCTAGGTGAGACCATAGAGCAAGGGCAAAATGTGACGTCACGGAAAGTCACGTGATAGCTACAACAGTGTTTACGTCATTGTCCGGACTCTGGCCCGCTCTTCGACTCAAGTTACTATTCGAAGTACTATGCGCACACGATTCGCGAAGTGAAGGTTAATGGACGAGAAACAAATTTTAGTTCACTATACGGCAGAATCCTTGAGACAAGTGTAGAGACAAAACTGCTAATGATAATTCCTCCTCGAGTTGCATGACTAACGTTCATGTTAATTCAAGACAGCAATAACGAGTTGGCTGAGGCGGGCAGGACGCCAGTCAAATGTGAACTGGTGTGCAATGTCCCAGCCCGTGACTGTGGTACCTAAGGTATGATAGAGATGTTTCGAACTGTCCAAGAAGTTGTATTTGGTTGATACAAGTGATGTGTTGATAATGGACCTGGAATAGATGATGGATATACGGGGATTGCAACGGCCGACTTCATAATGGTTGGTAATAGGGGTAAGGCGTGCAGTCAATGCCCATTAGTGCCATGAACATGGATCAGATTCTAAAGATTCTGGTGTGTCGCCTTCCTTCGAATCATCAGGGTAATTTCGTTACAAAACGTTTGGATTCGGGCTTACCGGATGATGTTACAATTCGTGGCTCTAAGTAGTCGTAGAGTATGAAAGTAATGAACCTCGGACCATGCCAACCACGTCCAGAGCGTTGTTCATGATGCGTTCAATCGACCCTTCTTCCTGCGTGGTACGGAGTCTGGTCCACCTCGGGGGCATTGACGGAAGCGATCCTAGACTATTCCAAATCACCAGTGTTTCCTGCGCGTTAGGACGGTCCTTTGGATCTGGTCTTGTCATCAATCGGGCAAGATCTGCCAAAGCTTCTAATCCTTTAAACTCCTGCAGGGACTTGAGGGTTCCAAAAAGCCACTAAAACGGAGAAAACGCACCTCCACGATCTTCGTTTGGTAAACTTGTCCCAGGTAGTACACATCTAGTTTGAACGGGTCATACGGTAATTCAGAGCTCTGTTCGGGGGCCTCTATCCGGCCTTTCTGTCCAGTGACGAGCCGTTCGCGTTGCCCTGAAGTGAACTCTGTCGATAAGCCGAAATCAATAAAATAATATTTGATCTCGACTTCAGAGCGTTTTCGGGTGAGGAAGAGATCCCCGCCATCGCGAGCTTGCCAGGGATTCATCAGATGCCAACCGCCTTTGTAGAGACCTGAACCATCCATCAGAATGTTTTCAGCTGCACAGTCACTACACATTTCGCCATCAGCGGTAAGCTACGAATACGACGTCTACCCACCGGTGTGCCACATTTTGATTGTGCATGTAGACGAGACCCTAAACGCGACATTCAGAACGAGTACATCTAGAACACCTGGTTATACAAGCCTCTAATGTCTGGTTCACAAAATCAATGACTTCCCCAAAAGAAGTGAAACTCGGTTCGTTGAATGGACGAAGAACGGGCATGACAATGTATTGATACTTGGGATCCTGGTCATCGGGGAAGATGGTAAGCACAGGAACACAGTGGTTCCGTTCATCTTTACGGCTCTCCAGCGACCCTAGACGCGAAGCGATTTTGACCTCACTGGGGTGAGT
The DNA here is from genome assembly GCA_038093195.1 of Boletus fagicola. Taxonomy (NCBI): domain Eukaryota; kingdom Fungi; phylum Basidiomycota; class Agaricomycetes; order Boletales; family Boletaceae; genus Boletus; species Boletus fagicola. The sequence continues at coordinate 6,411 of JBBPRX010000737.1, read as the reverse complement.
CGTTGAGTCGACCCTTTTGATGAACACGTCTTGACCGCTCTCGCCTTCCACCGTGGCATCAAGAAGAGACCCTTTCTGGTGCGCCACTGAGTGAAGAGTCCACCGGAAACTGAAAAACGACAGACCCACTGAGTTATACTATCTTCAAAGAACTCGAGGATTGGATTAACTTCGAATCTCCAGGATGCTTGCCAATTGGGATGATAACGTGGTCGAAGAATGTACCCTTTGTCCTTGAAAAAGTGGTATCTGTCTCTCCAGAAGATTTCGTCTTTATACAATGTCTCGTAGTGAGACTTTGGCATGAGTTTAGATCAAAGGTGTGTCTAGGCACCCAGAAGCAAGAAATTAAGGATCAAGATTCAATATCAATTGTCGCCATCCGCCTATGCACAGCCATTGGACCCCCACTTGCGCAAACAACACGTGGGCCATCGACGTCTCGACCTCAACAAGGCTGGTGCATGTCATCCACAGGATTGTTCAATGTTAAATACACAGCAGCTCATATGAGATGGCCCTCGAATATACTTGGTCTCAGCACTCCGATCGCGAATCACAGAAGTTCTAGTCCATGTCAATGAACAATACCTCATTCTCATTCTACTCCAATGTTTTCGGATTCGTAGTGGGTGGTATCTCGCTGCTTAGTTTCGTCGTCGCGGTGTGCCGGCCTCACCTCCCCAGTAACAAGATCAAGACATTGGAAACCCTATTACAAGAAACGGAAAACAGCTTCAGGTAAGCTGTCGAAGCTGGACTCCTGGTACACGATTTTATAGAAAGGACAGAAGACCGTCTTACCGGGTATGTCTAGAGTCGTCCGTGTTTCGAGAGTTTTACCGTGTCCCGCCACCAGGCTGAAAGGGCGGACGTGCAGTTTGCGGGCTCGCGCTTACAATGCAACCACCATATGGAAGGATTATGCCGAATTCTTCAGCGGAACCTCAACAGCCATTGGACGCACATGTCAATCCGTCAAGAACCTTAAGGCTGAAGTCATCGTTCGTATTTCAACCCCGTTTCCCACACCACCGTTCTGACCTGGACACTGCTCGTCAGACCTCTAGCGAAGAGAGACGCCATAGACTCATGCAAGTGGATTCGGCCCCAAATACTCCCCCACGTACTGTTCCTCCAAACCCAGAGATCGATTATCCACCAACTCCAATGCCTCCTGCCGAGAATCCTCGTCCTTGCTCATGTCCTCCCACACTCCCAACGTGGAAACCAGATTCTACGCAAAATGTACCCCTTGAGAGCGGTAAGTCATGTAATCAAGCCTCAATCAATCGTGGCACTTGTTTATTTTGAATCTTTCGATCAGATCCCTTCGGTGACCCTTCACAGAGTGATTTAGATGTATAGACAGTTGATGGTCAATTCTGAACATAAACTTTCCATACAACAGTCCACCTTGAGCTTCAAAGTTTGAGAGTTGTCGTCATATCTTAGGCATGCTGGGACTGTGTGCCGCCTGGTAGTTCATTACAATTTATTGAGCCTCCCGGGTGATTACCTGTAAATACTTACTCATGTGCCCTATATTTATACAACACTCTTGTCCACTCATTACCTTGGGTGAAAACTGAGTAGCGAGCACCTCAAAGGAGAAACATAGGACCGCATTTCTGGCCTTCCCTTCTGCCACATTATCACTTGCTCGCTGTTCAGAAACGCTCACTCATCGGCTGTGATTGGCAAGATCTATGATGCCGATGGACGCAACTTGACGCTCTGACCGGGTGTAGGACAGCATCTAGATGCTGTAATTAGGTGTATTTCTCATAGCCTGGTTGAGGGCCGATTATAATAGCCAGTATTGCTCGTATTCAAAGACACTATGCTATTACTTCATTGAATTTGTCTTTGAACTGCCTGCGACACCGTTATATTCAAGCTCCCACTGTTTTCTTTACCCCTGTCGTTCGGTGCTCATCGCAAACGCTCACATATAATGACATATACATAGAGTGGCGTAAGAACTGCCTCACTAATTTTTGACGATGTCTCCATTTGACAGACTCAGGCTCTGGTTCTGGTTGTCAATTTCAAAGAGCCCTGAACCGCTTGAGGAACGTTGTCACACTGTGGTCATGTGCAAACGCAGTGACAGCGAAGACCACCAACTCGGAACCGTGACGGCGAGGAAGCGAATGAATATGATACCGCCTGGACTCATCGCCCATTACTGTAAACGGGAATTAGAGTAAGGGTCATGCACAAACTGGCCCATCTGCGCAGCGGAGCTATCTCCACCAGCCGGTTAAACCGCATATGGAGCGATGAGAGTCAAGGTGGGGATGATGACGGTGCACTTCATGGCGACATTTGCCCTCATAGTGGTAACATCGTTAATCGAACAACTCATCTTGAAAATACGTTTCACATCGAGTGACTAGACCGAACATTTTGAACAATCAGCGTATGCGGATGTCGTATACCCGTCTGGAGGTTGCTCCGCTATTATTATGCTGTATGATGTGGACATCTTGGTATACTCAGGCTGGAAACGTCAAACGAAGCGCTATCCAGTATCCTTCGTTGGAACTAGGCCAGGCTTGCCAGCTTCTTTGAGGTAGTTACCAATGCGCTCCACAATTCTGTTACGCCCCGTTGAAGAGTTGTCCCATGCATTCTATCGTGCCACCGAACATTGGAAACGTAATTGAACCAAGAACATTGCGCCATTAGAGGGAGAGGTGGCGTTTCATGATGTCGGGAAAAGAATATGACAATCTGACAATATACCAAGACAAATGAGCAGGAAGAGTGTGTGTACGGTGGCCTCAGGGAGATTGTCCGGGCAAAGTTCGTCTTTTCGAGCGCCGCTCGTTCAGGCTACGTCAGTAGTGACAGAATGCGAACATCTAGGGCGACCACGTACATGGTCCACTCTAGTGTGTGGTCAATGATGCAACGATATCTTGCTTGTGGCACGTCCTGACGAAGTTGTGTAATCCTGGTTCACGCTGGTAACACTGGCACCACCCGAGCAGGCGGTCTCAGAGTCTCTTCGTCGCGCGTCTGCTCGTTGGTATGACATCATGGCACTTACCAATCGTAACTCGGCATCAGAACATGCTGGACCTATAACAAGCAAGAAATTTCAGCCTGATGTTCCGGGTGTCAAAACGGTAGCATGAGTCGCTGCCTTTGGTTAAGGAAGACAGCGATAGCAACTGAGAGCGTGATAATATAGCCATTTGGGCAGTGGGCGCACGAGCACCTGGTGGACAGCAATACAGAAAGCTTCCAACCAGATAGTCAAGTGTTCAGTTCTCTAAATGAACATCAAGGGCCTTCCGATCTGGAATGGCGTGCCAGCTGTAACATGGACCCCAACTATTCGAGTGTGAACGCATGTCAGAGAGAGAAATTGGAAAGCGAAGCACGCTGTCAAGGAGCAAGTATCGCATTAGGTCTCTCGGTTTGATGACTATAAAGCCGGAAACTGACCGCGTAGTTTACCCCCAACCCGCACCACACTTCTCACTGAATCCAGAATCCCAATGGCCGACAACATTGCATCCGGTACCTTCAAAATCGTTTCTCGTACCGAAGGAAACCCCCCCATCGGTATTCACTACACGCGATCTGCCGTTCAGTTTGTCCGTGCCAATGGACCTGTCCAACAAGTATGACCGTGCCCCGTTTTCAACCGGAAGTTCCGTAGTACTCACGTGTCCCTTGCAGTGGGTGCTCCGCAAAGATGGCGACGGCAAATATCGGCTCAGTATAGGTGGATATCCCTACACCGGAGTAATTAACAATAAGATTGCTGTTTCCGTCAACTCTGAGAACGATATGGCATGGGAAATTTCCTACCATGAAAATCAGGACACTTATACGTGAGTAGCACCCACTTTATACATTGCTTACCCGTTCCACTCATTCATTCCTTGATCAGTATTGTTTTAGCGGATGACCCCAGCCGTGGATGGACAACCGATCCAAGCAGTGGCGAGGTAATGAATTCCCCCTCATGATGTGGTAGTATTCTTATCTGTATCATAGGTTGAGATCAAGCCGATCATATCAACTCGTTCCATCCCGCCGCAATTCTTCCCGGTTCAATTGTTTGCGTTCGAGCGGTTCGAGTGACGAGAAAGTGTATGTACGATGTGAAGTCCGTGTCGCAGTACAAGGCGAGGTGTTATGCTGTATCCCAGATGTCGTTGGAAGCGTCGAAAGAAAAAATGTTTGATCATCATTTCGCAGTCACACGCACCTATTCCACAGGACTGCAACCTAGTAAAGACGGGACAGGGTGTTTGGAGGCGGGCCCGCGCGAGAGCAGCACCTCTGATTCATATCGTTTCATCGCGGTCGTGCGCACCTTGACTCGGAGGATGAGCGCCAAATTGGATACTGCTGGCATAAATCCAGAGCACATTGCAATTGCGAGATATACCTAAACAAGATTCGAGAGTCAACGTTTCAACACCCACCAAGCGACGCCTCCGCACTCGAAACGGAGGTTATCAATCTCTGGGAATGGTACTTACTGTCGGCGTTTAACCTGCTTGGGCATCCGTAAGCGGCTTGAATAGGTATAGGCGCAGTAGTGCTGTAGAAATACTGTCCCGGATTTCATACAGAATGATTTTTAGGCCCGCCTTCTGGCTGCCCACCTCTGGCTCGGGTGCGAACGGAAGTTACCGAGGTACGGATTGCGTAGAAGGCTCTAGATCATGCCCGGCGCAACGTTTCTCTTGGAAGAGAATATGATAATCAGACCACATACCAAGACAAATCAGTAGGAAGATTGTGTGGACGACAGCCTCAGGGAGATTGTCCGGACAAGATTCATCTTTTTGAGCGCCGCCCGTTCTGGTCACGTTGGTAGTGAAAGAATGCAAAAACCCAGGGCGGTCACGCAGACGGCAGCAGATATGGTCCACTCTAGTGTGTGGTCCATGATGCACGATACCTTGCTTGCGGCACGTAAGGATGAAGTTCTGTATCCTGGTTCACGCACAAACCAGACATAAAACTTCGAGATCAGAAGGCCGTCGTTCTAGGTTCACGCTGGTAACAAATGAAGGAACGAATTTATTTGGCTAACACTCTCACGCGTTGGCGCTCATTGGTATGACATCATGGCACTTACTAATCATAATTCAGCAACAGAATGTGCTGGACCTACAGCTAACGAGAAATTTCAGGTTGATGTTCTGGATGTCAAATATAGGTGGCATGAGTCGCTTCCTATGGTTAAGGAAGACGGCTATAGCAATCGAGAGCGTGATGATATAGCATTTGGGTAGTGGGCGCACAGGGGCCTGGTAAACCTGCAGCAATACAGAAAGCTTCAAACCTGATAGGCTATTCAGGTGTTCGAATCTCTAAATCAACTTCAAGAGTCTTCCGATCTGGAATGACATGCCGTCACACGAACCCCCGACAATCCGAGGGTGAGCGCATGTCAAAGAGGGAAATTGGAACGCGAAACACGGTGTAAAGGAGCAAGGATCGCAGTAAGTCTCCGATCGGTTCGATGACTATAAAGGCGGCAACCGACCGCGTAAGTTTACCCCCAGACTGCACCACACTTCTCACTGGATCCACAATCCCAATGGCCAACCTTAACGGCAGATTCAAAATTGTTTCTCGTACTGAAGGGAACTACCCCATCGGTATTGACGACTCGCGACCTGCCTTTCAGTTCGTTCGTGTCGACGGACCTCTGCAACAAGTATGACCGTCCTCCGTTTCCAACCGGAGCATAGCTCTCACGTATCCCTTTCAGTGGGTGTTCCATACAGAGGGCGATGGCAAATATCGGCTCAGCATAGACGGATATCCCTACACCGGGGTAATTGACAACAAGGTTATTGCTTCCATCCACCCTGAGCACGAGGTGGCATGGAAATTTTCCTACCGCGAATATCAGGAAACTTATACGTGAGCAGCACCATAGCAATCTTGCATATCATTGACTTGTTTCGCTCATTCGTTCCTCGTTCAGTATCGCAAGATCGGATGAGCCCCATCTTGGATGGACCGTTGCAAACAATGGTGACGCCGCGGTGGTAACGAATTCTCCCCTCTTGGTAGAATAAATTTCTTATCTGTACCATAGGTTGAGATTAAGCCAATCATATCAATTCGTTCCCTCCCGCCGCAATTCTTGCCGATTCAATTGTTTGCGTTCGAGCGGTTTGAGCGATGAGAAAGCGTATGTACGGTGTGGAGTCCGTGTCCCAGTACGAGGCGATGTGTTATGCTGTACGCCAGGTGTTGTTGTACCTTGAAAGAAAGAAAGTCCGATCATCGTTTCGCGGTCACACACACCTATTTCAAAGAATTGCCGCCTAGTAATCATGGGACAGGGTGCTCAAAGGCGAGCCCGCGCGAGATCGAGAGCAGTAGTCGTCAGCGAGACCAGCGCCTCTGATTCATTTCATT
>JBBPRX010000736.1:0-11988 GCA_038093195.1 Boletus fagicola | reverse complement strand
GGCTTTCAGGCCAGGCCACATTTTGGGGCTTTGGGGGCTCCAGGCCTGGCTCACAATTTTGTGAAGCCACAAGCCCTCTAAGCCAGGCCTGAGCTTGTGCTTTCAGACCAGGCCGGGCCGTGGCATCACTAGCCAATACATGAAGTTCACACCAGTACTATTTCCTGAATCCACCAATTTGCATCCAACGATGTTCCTCAAATCTGCAACACTCGTCAAGGTAAGTCTGATCTTCAATCAAGTTTTGATCACATGCACTCATTATCCTCATCCTGTAGATCCTCAAGGTAGTGCTGTTTGGCAAATTGTCCCTTTCTCAAAGCCATGCATCTGGCCCAAAGACTAAGGGCAAGATCTGGGAGTTGCAACACACCACTGCTGGGATGATTGCCACTGTGGCTATTATGGCACATTACTTTCAAGTGACCCTTAGCACTATGTATGTGCTTGACTAACAAAGCTCTATATTAGGGGATTTTTATACTGTCTGGTGACAAAGAACTACTGGAACAGAATGGAGACAAATCTGGCATTCCATACCTTTAGTACCATAACTTCTATCGTCAACGCCTGCTCACTGGCACTCCCTGGACCCAAGATGTGTTCCATTTTTTCAACAATGGCCTATTTCCCAACAGCTCCTCTGAACGTGCTGGCCTGTCTGTCAGACAACCCATGCAGCCAAACAACTGGGAAGATGAATTTGAGCATGCAATGCTTGAAGGCACCCCAGTCATGGTGGGTACAATATTCCAAGGGTCTGTGCAAGCTAGACCAAATTCTATTTCAGCTGCCATGCAAGATCTTTCCTTACAAAATCCCTCCTGCTCCTGCATCCGTTCCTCCCCCTGCTGCTGTTCCTGTTCCTGTTCCTATTCCTGCTGTTCCTGCCCCTGGTGCCCCTCCCATCCCCACTGCCATTCCCATTGTTGCTGTCCCAGTTCCCACTGTCCATTCCCCTGCAGCCCCTCTCATTCCTGCTGCTGTTCCCACTGTTGCTGCCCTTGTTCTTGCTGGCATTCTGCCCACCCCTATCTCCACCCCTGTTCCTTCCATTGGAGTTGCTGCTCCCCCTGTGTTGATCTCAGCTCCAGCCCCATTAGTTGCCCTGAATGACCACAAACTGGGTGCTTTTGCTGACCTGCCCCTGACAAAAACTAAAGTGAAGTCTAAGTGCAGCAAGGTGAATACTGCGGCTGAGGGAGCAGTAGCAGTCAAGGGTCATAAGACTTGGAGCAAGAAAGGTGCTATTAATAAGTAATGTTACAGTCCTTGCACTGTGTAGCAGATTGTCATGTCTGAATCTTCATTCTTTCAAGTACTCAAATTTCTTATCTCTGTTGCTTTGTTGATCTCATCACACTTGATCACTTTTAGTTTCATTTCTCATGCTACTCAATAAATGTCATTTGATTGTTTTGGTTGCACAGACATGAGTAACAATTACAACTAATATGGCTTGAGGCCAGCACATTGAAAGTGCATTGTAAGCAGAGCTGACAGTTACCTTGTACACATAACAAAACAAATTTATAAGCAGCTATATAGTTCCAAGTTGGTTTCACACACTTTCTACTCCCTTAACCACCTTTGAACCTGGTTAGCATTGGCTGAACCCATTGGCATTGCTGCCATTGTTGGCAAATTGTCAGTGAGTCCAAGACCCTTACTCCATCAACAATAATTTTTTACTACATATCATCAAAGCTGATCCTTGTCTAATTGCCTCCAATGTGGATAATGGTTACAGTGAGCAATTGGATACCCCTTTCATTGAACATTATAACTTGTAAGCTCATGATTCAGAATTAGTGCCACCCGGTCATCACTTTCTAATTCCTTTTGAGTTCTGACCCTAGACCTTGTATTCCAGTTCTTTGTCTTCCCTTAGATTTCCCCATTGGGTAACCACCACTTCTCCCTGCTTTACTGTATGTATGTCTGAGTCAGTCTGCCAGTTATGTCTAGCTAACCCATTCTGCACTGCCTGCCAGTGGTACCTTGTCTCCACCTCATTGTTTGCCTATACTGTCACAACATCCACCCTCCCAGCAATACCTCCGGTCTTCCAAGTCTCAACAACAGTGTTTCTCCCACTGCACTAACAATGTCCACCCTCCAAGCATACCACCACTCCTCTCAATAACTGCATCCTTCCCACAATGTCCACCCTCCCAGTGATGCCTCTGCTCAGCAATGGTGTCTCCCACTTCCACCTTTCTGGCAACATCTTCACTCCTTTCAACAATGGCATCTCCCACAGCAATTTCCATCCTCCTGGTGATATCTCCACTCCTCTCAATGACAACATCTGTCCTCCTGCAATGCCTGTGGCTACTCCCACTTCTCTCATTGGACAGCACTGTAGTGGTGTTCATCACACCCAAGCTGGTCCCTGGCCTCACTTGTGCTACTATTGCTATGAATTCCCCCTTAGTTTTGGATACATGATAGAACTGGGGAGATGAGACAGTGGAGCTACAGGAATATAACTAGTAGCCAGAATTTGATTCAAACTGTTTGTATTGAGACTTAAAATCCATTCAAATTTGTTGAATTCAGTTGGAATGACATTTGTACTAGTAGCATCTGAATTGACTTGCACATCCCATCAAAGACTTGAAAGAGCTTGAGACTCAAAATCAGTCTGCCAGCATCAGGCACTCATGGAACCATACTGGCACCTTCTTAAAACTGGAATCTGCCAGCTTCCAATTGACTGGTGGGAATTTTGGGTAGTCTTGGAATGCTATTGTAATACTGGTGGTAAATTGTGGCCTTTCAAGTGCTTCCAAGCAGTGGCAACCGAGAATGGAAATTTCCTACACATTGTACAATATTGTACACCAAGTCACAGTGGTCACAGTGTTATGGCAAGGCCCCCCTCTGTACAGCCAAGGTACAGTTATGTTACAGAGCTACAGACTGTACTGCTGATTAGTAATCTGTACAGTGCCTTACAGCATGTTGCAATAAATGTTAGCTGTACAGTGTCATACAAGTCTTTTTGTTTATGTGTACTATGTATTCCCTCAAAGTGTAATAAGTCTGGGTCTGTATGAAGTTGTACATGTCCAAGCAGATCCCTATCATGTTTGTGCAAGTATGTACTGTATATATCACCTCTGTATGTGCCTGTATGGCATCTGTATAATTGTGCTGTGCTATGCTGTGCTGTGCCATGCCATGTTCGTGTTGCATCGTGTCTGTACAAGCCTGTATGGTGTCTGTATGATCATGTCATGTCACATTGTGCCTGTGCCATCTCTGTATGAAGTTGTGGGTGTCTGACCAGGTCTGTACTATACTATGTCTATTTAAGTCTGTATTACTGCTGTATAAGTCTGTATGGCATCTGTATGATGTCATGCCATGTCATGCCTGTATCACATCTGTATTATGTCTGTTGTACCATGTCACATCTGTACCATGTCTGTATTGACAGTATTTCACCATCAAGCATTCAATGGAAAATATGTCAATTATGCAGAGATGTAAACAAATCATCCCGACTTGTCTGATTAACTAGCCTCCACTGGTTCCTCCTCGAAATCAGATATGGCACCACCAAATTCATTGTTGTCATCTTCATTGTCAGTGTGAATCACAAAGCCATTCCTACAGCAACAGAAGCGTTAGCATAGAGTTAAAATTACACATACTCATGCTTACAATCCACTTTCTGTCCATTCCTTCATCCTTATTTCAAACATCATCATGTGGTATGAATGGTTGATGACCTGTTCGAGATTCACCAACAATCTCCTGTATGATGCTTTGACGATATCAGAATTAAGTGCTTGGCTGTGGTTGCAACTGTAGGTCTTCCATACTGTAAGTAGGATGTGAAGCTGAGTGAAGTTAGTGACATGTCAATTATCCTTGCAATGTACTTACATAGGCTGCTACCAGTGCTACAGCGGTCTTAGGAATGGTAATTTGGAAGTCAGGAAAGTTGCAGTAGAACACAGTGTGGCATACAGTCTTGAGCACTGGGTGCATGAGGTGGGATGTCCTACCCTACAAACAGTTCGTGTAAATGAATACTTGCCAGTAGAATAGTTTGGATTATGTACAGTACTTGGCCATCAGGCTTGCCTTTGAGGTATTGGGAATTGTGCGAGAGACTGGTGGCCTTATCCTTGATGAATTGCATATGTGTGCTCAGGTTTGTTATGTTGTTGGGTGCACTCAGTTGGTACATATTTAAATCAGGGCATAACAAACAAGTGTGCAGTGTGGTCCTCGTCAAGTACATGCTGACAGCTAACTAAACCAGCCATGGTGATAAGAAGATGTGGAGGGTGGAGATGATGCCAGTATATCAGCTTGCACAACACACATAACCCCAATGAAGAGGTTGTCCATGGGGGGCCACAGGGGTGACATGATAGGATGGATGACACCATCGACACAGCATCGTCATTGTGGTGGGGGGGTGCAACAATGTGTTGTTGTCCTTGTGGTGGTGGTGGTGGTGGTAGGACAGCATGATTGTTGTTGGGCATGGCCAAATTGTCAAGAAACCTAGGAGATGAGAGTGGGCCTGGTGGGGGCATCGCTAGACCTCGTTCTTGGCATCTGAAGTTGTTGTGTGGCCATTTCAAGGTACTTGACATAGGTGGTGGTGTGGTCAAGAAGGGTTTGACTTCTGGTTGGAGACAAGAAAGGGCAGTATGTGACTGTGTGATAGCCATTGTAAAGTTCATCACAGCATCTCTGCTCAGACTCAACACGCTGACAATGGATTGTCTTGCAGTGGACATCAATGATATTTCCAGTTGTGATTGCAGGTTGGAAGTCATCGTCCTGAGCAAAGTTGTCATTGCGAGCCTTGTGACATGGGGCCTTGGCTGCACTGCACAGGGATGAGATTGAAACAATGAGAGTGAGGAAAGGAAGTGTATGGTATGCTGTGGACCAACGAAGGGGAGTGCCACTGCCATAGCTGCACCTACCAGAAGTCAGGCCATTGGAGGGTAGCTCACTACTGCAGCTGAGGCTGTAAATGGCAGAGATATGCTGTTGCTGGGAGGGGTGTAGGGACAACCCGGAGAGGTGGTGGTGTAGTCAGTGGGGGTACTCTCTGATGAAGTGGGGTAACAGGAAGGACATCCTTGATTCCTGATTCCTGAATCACTGAGTGTGCACTGTGCAGTGGCTGTCGCAGTGAGAGTCATACTATTATAGATATAAAGTGGGGTGATATGCACATGCGGGGTCGCTGGACGTCATACAGATAGTCTTGCACTGTGGGAACATCTGTGGTGTTTCAGGAGGGACCAAGAGTCAAAGACTTGTTGTTGAGAACAACATTGAGGAAAGTGACAATCCACAATTTGGTAAATGTCAGCATGACAATTTGGTGACCACTCACTGTCACACAACTCCTCCAGAGTGAATGATAAGAACACAAGCAAAGATCAATCTGATTCAAGACATGTATAGAGTGCTGTACTACATTGATCATGCAAAGACATCAGTAATATTTGAAGTTTTGTCACCCTCCACTCTCACAATGGCAGTGAGCACATCATCTATGCTGCTCACACTCAAACAAAGCCTTGCCAATAGGTCGTCATCGTCTTCATCAATGATCATGTCTTGCTGTGGAGTAATCAATCCCCAAGTGAAACTAAGGCAGTCCTTCTTGAGCCAAAACTTCAACATCTGCAAAGCCTCCATCAATACCAGCAAGATGTGATTATGCTTCTTTGTATTGGTTTTGCTGCTTGAGGAAAAAACACATTCACATGGGACTGCAGAGGCTTGAATTGGTAGGTAGTTGAGGGCGATTGAGTAGATGGTTGGAAATAAAGTCCATGATAGCTATTGACATGTGAGATAAGATGAGAAGAATATGTATGTTTGAGGTTTGAATTGGTTAATGACCTCCCAAAACAATAATGGATTCGTGCCTTCCAGGCTCAGTGTGGACACCATGTAGGCGGTGAACTCTTGTTCAACACCTTGCAGGGCCTGTTGGGACTGCGACCGAACCCTGAAGGTGGGGGGGTTGTAGCATTGAGTTGCTAGCATGGTGTGAGGCACTCAACCAATGTCAGGAGCTGGAGTTTCGATCTCTACTGGCAGCATGGTCTGCATTGTGGAATGATATCACGTCATCTTGAGTCAAATCACTAATTAATACTTAGAAGTTGGAATGTTGGATAAACTCACCAATTCCAATAATTCTTCGCAAGCTTTCACAGCTGCAGACTCACCCCAGTGTTGATCAATCCAACTGAGTCAGATGGTAGGGTCAACAACTGTCATGCAATGTCAGTACGGTCACATTAATAAAGCTGAAAGCAAGATGTACAGTATACATTGCAATGGTATAGGCACTCGTCTGGCCCATGCAGCAGTAATATTCACATGCCTTCTCAAGTCCTACCTTGACAAAAGGAGTGCAATGAGGTGCATTAATAGCAAATGATTCCCACATCATCATAAATGTTTCAAAGGCCAGAATTGCCCCACTTAGGACTGGTGTGCTTTCACTTGACATGCTTTGTTGTATAGCATGAGGTATCTAACCCAAAGTTGATAGTTAGTATCAAAAGTTTACATGGCAGTAAAGATAATGCCTCCAAGATTATCTCAAGGTCATGCAGGACCTCCCAATCCATTGGTGCCAACTTGTGTTGGGCAAGTTCATCTTTTGGGCCATGTGGTAAACTGAGGAAGCTATGTATCTATAGCCTATAGAGAAATGTTAGTATGTGATCAGTTAGATTTAATAATGAGACTTATGAGGTGGAGGGCATGGAGTCGGTTGATCATGAAGTAGGTTGAGTCCCAGCAAGTTCTGACATTGCGAAGAAGTTCAACGATGGGTACTTGTGTGGAATTGCTGGTATACCACTAATTCATGTTGCCAGTGATAATCATATTGTTAAACCCTTTGCGACATTGGCCAAATGCACAGATAATTGTTGACAACCTCAAATCTAATAAAGACTTGGGTCACCTCACACGAGAAGATGCTTATAGAGTAAAGAATAGTTGAGGGAATCCCAACAAGAACTTGACTGAAGTTCTTGGGGTGTTGTCATTCTACTATATATACTGTTACAGGTGTTTGTTCATATTATGATACTGGTCCGTGCGTATCTATGATGTCATGTTTCATGTATGATAAGGAACGTTCTAGAAAGTACGGTAATTAAATAAGCAACGCTAGAACGTTCTAGGTCATGGAGATTAAAGACATGAGTTAAACACATGTTTAAGTTCTAGACTTATTATGTAATGTCACGTGATATGGAAGTGAAATATGAAAGAGAAGTCACGTGACTTTAGATAAGATAAGGTAAAAAGATAGGGTAAAATCGTGATCGTAACAATAATGTGAACAATGTCGCGACCAAGAGTGATGGGATCTTTGGCAAGAGATTCAAGATACATAAGTCATTTTCTCTACTTTCTTGTTGGATGTGCTGATCCATGTATCAGCGACGTCGGTAAAGTCAGCCATAGTATAAGCCTTGATGGTGTAAGTGACACAGATGTGTACAATGTGCAGGAAACAAGGAATCCAACAATCAATGGGATTGAAGTTCATGTCATGCTCCTGGAGGAGCTTCACAAGTTCTTGCATGGCAATGACATTGTTAGAAGCATTGTGTTAAGTTTGAAGAACTTAACAAGTTACACGAGAGTGTAACTCCTAGTGAAGTACAGTATAACCAAGTGTTGTCCAATCACTCCGACTATCAGAATAGTCCCTCTATGAATGGATCATAGGCAAAGCCCAAGGGTATCTCGATGAGTCTGAGTACTCAAAGGTCTCAACTAGCCTGAATGCTAGAAGGTAGCAGCGATGGGGGGATCTAGGCTGTCCTAGATGGAAGGGGGTAGAAGGGCGAGTGAAGCAAGACTTGCTGGAGGGGATAGCAAGGAACTACTAGAAGTGTACACTGGATTGTGTAGATTCAGGTTAAAGGTACAATACAGGCAGAGCCTTAATATATATATTGAGAGAAGGCTTTAGGGCCGGCTAGGCTAAATAAGGAAACTAAGGTAAGGGCAGGCATAGACATGTAGAGACACATCGCAACACAAGACACAAAGCACGTATGAGATAAGGATCACAAGATTGCATATGAGAGAACATGATCGAGGAGGCAGTGTTTGAGGAAAGAATAGGAATGCGTAGATGCATAGAGATGCGTCACAATGCAAGACACGAAACTTGTGATGAGCAGGATTTAGTGAGGCTGTGTAGGAACAGCCTCAAAAGGAAAGAGGGTGTCATCAAAGAGGTCATTCCAGATGAAGTCTGGTATGGTGAACTCTTCCAAGCCAGAGAGGATGTCGTCCTTGAGAGTCCAACCAGGATGGTCATCGGCCATAGTCTCCTGGGTAGTCAGAGGAAAGGAAAAACTGAGGGTGGTTTCACCAATCATAACATTACCCTCCGTGTATGTCTGAAGTACCATCTCAGATTCAAGAACTCCGGTCTCCTTTGTTGATCTCATAGTTGGACAGGTCCCAGGTGATGGGGTCAATGTCATGGAAAGTGCATTGTTGCCAGGTGTGCTCGGTGGAGTTGCAATGGTTGCAACGTTGGCGGGGACAATGGTATTGGGGGTGTCCGGGAGCAGGTTGGTGGCATAAGGGGCAGCGGTAATGGCTGCAGTCAGCGTGGATATGCCTGGGTTGCCAACATTCAAAGCATCGAATGGGGACCATGGATATACGGGGGGATAAAGGAAGGGAGCCTGGCATGCGAAGTGGAAAGTCCACAAAGGATTGGGGACTACTATCCACAGCTGTAGTTGAGTCTGAGGGAGGGGATCCAGTGGGGGTCTGGTTGAAGAGCGGCCCATCTGGAATGACGAGGGGAGGAGTGGGGACAGGTTCTGTAGCTGAGCCCAATGGGGTGGCCAGATGGTGAATGGATTCGGACAAGAGTCCAGCGGTGAAGAGGACCATACAGAGACAGCGTCTGATGGGGTGACAGGGAGGTAGGGGTCTGGGGAACGTGGGGATGACAGGGGAAGTGGGTATGGGGGAGGAAGGTCTGGTAGGTGGGGAGTGGGAGAGGGTCCCGATGTCAACTCAGCTTCCAATTATAGGATGAGATCCTCGATGGCCATTGCCTCGTCCAAGACAGGGAGAGTCTCCTGGGGAGGAGTCAGATGATTGATAGTCTGGGACAACGTCGGAGTTGTTGAAGTAGGCTGCTCGGGAACTCTCAGGGAGAGCATAGAGGACAGGGTGTAGGAAAGAGGCAACGATGGATATGGGGAGGATGGAGATGCAGAGATTGAGTCCCTCATCATGGAGGAGGTCAAGGGACATATTTCTGATCTCGAGGATTGCTTGTTTGACAGCCATGACAGCCGACGACTCCAGCGAAGAGTGGAAGGGGTCGATGAAGGAGATAGAGGAACTTGTTGGGTGTTTGGTGGCCCAGGGGAGAAGGGAGCAAAGCGTGGCGTATTGGCGATAGAGTCTAGTAAGCCAGATGAGGGAGTTGTTAGAGGAGAAGAGCAGGAGGCGCTCAAGTGCAGTCACCGCTTCTCTGTTCTCCAAGCGCACAACATAGATGAGACAACAGTCGGTGGGGGTGAGGTGAGAGATATGGGTGGAAAGTGGGACGGAGGGGATGAAGGGGAAGGGCATCGGTCAAGGGAGATGATGGTGGTTGGAGTGAAAGAGGCGTTCAGAGTCCGACCCTCTGTTTATACTCCTCCAGGATCTTCGTGGCATTGCCCAAGTTGGTTTCGGGTTCCCACGTTCATTCGGCTGCGGAATAGCCTTTCCAGTGGACCAGGTATTGGTTTCATCCCAATCTCTTCCAATGGTTAACAATCATTTCCAATTTGTATTCCTCAGCTGTTCTGATTAGTTCCGGTGGGGGTTGGAGGAAGTTGGGGCCATGTTCCGGTGTCTCCCGATAAGATGAGAGAAGTGAGGTGTGGAACACATTGTGGATCTTCCACTGTTTAGGAAGATCCAGTTGGAAGGCAACTGAGGAGATTACTTGGAAGATGGTGAATGGGCCGGTGCACCTGGGTGCTAGTTTTCAGGTCGGAACCTGAAGTTTCAGGTTTCACGAGTCTAGCCAGACTTTGTCACCAGCTTTCCATGGTTTAAAGGAGGAATGGACCCTCTCCTTCATTTGTTGTTGAGCAAGGGTGTGAGCAGCTTCAGCCTCTTTATGGGCATCCTCTAGATGGGAGAGCCGTTTCTTGAGTGCGGGGAGGAAGGTGTGACCCAGGGGGGGATAGGAACATGGTTCATATTCCAGAATCAGGGAGAAAGGGGATTTCTCTTATGATATACTATATTTTCAAACTTTTTAATACACTTACTTTGTACAACACTTTACCTTTCATTTTCTCAATGCATGCACATGACCATGGAAACACACACATGATCAGATCTCAGATCCATGACATCATCAGCACGTGTCTTTAATTTCCGCTCTTCTCTCACGTGCTGCTTTTTTATTTCTCAGCATCACTTCCTTTCTCTCACGTTAGTCATCTTTATTACCAACTTCTCCCATGAGAAGCATGGTCCGTGTGCACTCCTGTATAGTATATAAAGTAGACCCTTGATGACTGGTATCCCCAGTCTAATCCATTTGTTCCTTCACGGAATTAAGGCGTGACTATTATCCCCTCCTCTCTCATCATTGGGTCCTCAGTGCATTTTCTTTATCATCAAATTGGTGTTATCTGAAAAACAGTTTGGCCGGTGTTGTTTTTGGAATTGATTCCGCAACACTTGGATTGGACTGTGTACACTGCCTGGACTCTAGGGCTAAAGAGCACCCCCTGGTGTTTACCAGTTTTCTCTTCTTCATTACATCCATGCCTTTAGGACGTGGGATTGAACCCAACACTTTTGTCTCAATAGTACTACCTTCTTCATCCCTCCTTTGAGGTGATACCCATGCAGCGGTCATGTGCTGTTTACGAAGGACGACTCAGATCCTGCCATATGTAGATCTGAGGCTGAGTCTATATCATCTCGTTAGTCCTGCAAGTAATTGCAGAGGTAGAGCATCAGTTGGACTAGTTTTGTTAGTATATGTGTAGTTTTGTTCCTGGTTGCTATGGCCCCCAGAGAACGTGTTATGTGTTGTTTAGGAGACACTGCTATTATCTTCAGTTGAAGAAGACATATTTCCACCCATTTGTCTGTCACATCCCCAGAGGTTGGTTGGAAGATACCAATCAGTAAGGAGCTATGGTGAGTGTTGACATGGATGAATTGGTAGAAAGGATGGCAGAGTTGAACATGGAAAAAGAAAAAAGCAATGTAACATAGAAGATACAAGACCCAGGGATGTGGGACAGTGATAGAGCCAAATTCTGCCTCTGGTGGGTCAAATTATGATTATGGGTAGGAGAGCAAAATGGAAGTCCAACAAGCTTTGAGGAATTGCGGTTCTCTCACGACTCGAAGACAAAGCTGCAGGATATGCACAAATTACAATGGAGTACCTACTCGACAAAGAGGAAGAAGAAGTATTCGACCATGATGGAAAATCATTAGGTCTAAAAGGAGAAACCGCTTGGTGGGATTGGCCCACTTTACAAAGGAACATCAAAGACTATTTCCAAATAGATGTTCTAGCCCACGAGTCTCTTAGAAAACTAGAGGCACTATGACAAAGCGGTAAACCCATCAACCTCTTTCTTCAAGAATACAAAATCTTAGTAAAAGAAAGTAACATCGAAACCCACCACGCTCAAAGCCTTCTGAAAAAGCGGTTGACTTCCGAATCTATCAACAACATCGCTTACAAGGAACAGAAGCAGAAAATTTCCATGACCTTCTGGAAAAATATTGAGCAATTGGACGAAACTTCGAACAAATGGCAGTTGAAAGGGGACCACCATCAAAAACTCCATACATTCCCTGTCCTCCATGGCCTAACGGCCAATACTACTATCCACCATCTTGACCTCCCCCAGGTCAAACTCCCCACTTCACTCCTACTGGTACCCAACCTGGAAGAGGTGC
>JBBPRX010000735.1:0-12002 GCA_038093195.1 Boletus fagicola | reverse complement strand
AGAAGGACAAGCCCACTGAACACTCGCAGTCAGTCGCTCGCCCTTCAAAGCGCAGGAGGACCAATGCAGGGAGTTCTACTGCGACCCCGTTAAGCGGCTCTGCTGGCCAGTCCAAACCACGACCGACAGCTCTGCAGCTGCCCACTCCAGCCACTTCCTCTCGAAAGCGCGGTCTCGCACAACTGGAATTTGGGTCTACCCCTTCGAAATCAATTCAACTATCACGCAAGGGCGTGGAGGATGCTGTCCCTGAACCACCTTTTACTCCTCTTGCAATGCCGTCCACTAATCGGCGGAAAACAACCAAACCCATCGACATAGAGTTTTCCCCAGGTCCCCGACTTTCCGATCACACAGAGATTGGTATTGCGACTCCACGGACGTCATCACGAAGGGTAGCTAAGCCCGTGCATGGCATTGACGATCACTCCCAAGCTTCGGCACGTTCTAACTGCCACTTACCTTTCAACTCTCCAAGATTACCAGATCAGGGTGTATCTCATGCAGTACTCCCGCATGCACCGTTATTGGCTCGTTCAGCTACGGGTCTTCCATGTTCTCCCGTTGACTTGGGTTGCTCTGACCCCTTTCATGTTCGCGAGAAAATTAGTGTCTTTGTCCCACGGGATGGTGCATCTGCACCGCCCAAGCAATACGACATCCAGCCAGAGATATTGGATGGTCAACCCCCGGAAGGTCATGTTATACCCATGATTCCTGTCCCATCTTCTCAGAGCCAATACCTTGTCCATCTCGATGCGACACCTAAACGCAAGCGATGTTCCCGGCATATTGAGCCAGTCATTTCTTCTCAGACTCAGGAAGAAAGAGAATTAACGTTGCCATTGTCTCATAAACCTGCTGCTATGGTCAGTTTATCAGTAGGAGTCTCTCCTGGAAAGTGAGATTTATATCAACGTGTCTCCTACATTTCGCTTACAATGTCCAAGGCACGATCTGTGCGGAAATGCTCAGATTCCCCGTCTCAGTTGTAGCGAGCGAAACCGTCAGCACGTTTCCACACTTGGTTCTACCCCCGTCGGATCACCCATTAACTCTTCCGCCGGTCCATCTCGTTCCTTCGCAACGAAGAAAGCATCAGTCGAGCTCTCACACAAGTCCTTGAGCCCCTTACGGCGCAAGAGATTGACCCCATGCCACTCTCCCAGTTATAAGACTAAGACACGGGGATCTGCTCGCCGCGATTCGATCGAGAATATACCTGCGCACATAGAGGACTCTCTGACAGAATCTGAATCCGACTCGGATATGATTCAGGTGAGGATGAAAGACAATTGTCTACACTTGATTTGCCCTTACGAGAAATGAACCAGGTTCCGCGCCAGTCGCCAGTTCCTCGCGACGCATGTCCTCCCGCTCGTAGTGGATTCGCTCCAGGGAGCCTTCCTGAGGACGATTCAGCCACAGAAGCAGAGTCCGACACAGATATCCTTCATTGTGTTGCTGCGATTGGCAAGCAACAGCCTCGCGAGCATCGTTCTAGAGTATCGAGGGAAGATATTCCGCCGGTCATCTCACCGCTCGTTTCTCCTGCCAGGTCACGTATTGCCACTGTGCCTTTGGCTATAGGTTTTACACAATTCTCCTTGCGGGAAGGCGCCCCAGGATCATGTGCATCTGATCCATCCACTATGGAGCGACCCCAAACACACTCGGAATCTTTGCCTTCAGTCGTTCGGGACTTCCTTCGCATGTTTCCTGGGGACGAAAGTTATCCTGCAGACTTTCCAGAATCCCTGCGAATTTAAGACGTCGAGCAAGAGTACAGATTCCCTCTGTTACAGTGATACGTGTGGCAATTATTGGCAAATTCTACATGGACTGTAATATGTTCGTCTGAGCTATGACCATCATGTCCCAGTGATTCGTGAACGAGGGACTACCTCTACCTCTCGTATGGCCGGGAGATTCTTATCCGACCCGATACCGTCTGCAGCGTCCTCGGAGATCCGCAGTGTCAATTCCGAGTCATCGATCCGAGCAGTAAGAGCAGATGCTGTTGCCACTTTGGTTACACTTGCGCTCTTCTCGGCCTGCACTTGTGCGAGCTTATCATCCTCGGTGACTCGGTCTCCAAAGACTTCTCCAAGCTCCTCGAGAGTCTTGTGTGCGGTCTCGGGGTAGACAAACCAAACCACTATAAACGAGAGGATGCAGAAGCCAACCAAAAGGAAGTAGTAACCCGCTTTCATGGCCTCGAACAGTGGGGGTGTGATGAATGCGATGATGAAGTTGAAGAGCCAGTTGGTGCCTGTGCTCAATGACATGCCCTTGGCGCGTGCGCGAAGAGGGAAGATTTCAGCACCGAGTAGCCAGGGACCGGGTCCCCAGGTAGCTCCGAAGAAGAAGAGATAGAAGCAAACGCCAAAAAAGAGTCCGTCTGCAACGGGGATTCGCGACTGTCCTTCGGGAAGACTGTCGGCATAGTACTGGAGACCGCCAACGATAGAGAGAGATGCTGCCAGCACGGCGCTGCCGATGAGAAGGATGGTACGGCGACCCCAGTGGTCAATGAGGAACATCGCAGGGATGGTACCGGAACAATAGACGAGGGCACAAGCACCGGCGTAGAGGAGGGAGCGGGAAATGCTGAACCCTGCACGAGTCAAGTTGGACGGCAAGAAATACAGGATGGCGTTGATACCGTTGAGCTGGGCAAACATCTGGCAAGTGATGCCAACGACGGAGCGACGGGTATATTGGCAAAAGATCTGACGCCAGGTCGCTTGGCCCATTTTGCGCTCAAAGTCGACAGCGGCGGCGATTTCGACGTATGTTGCAACGATGTTTGGATGTCTTGTATCGCCAGCGGCGTGAAGATCTGCCAGGACGCGTAAGCCTTCTTGTTCGAAGCCATTTGCGATGAGCCACCTTGGTGTCTCGGGAAGGACGAATGTCCAAGCTACGAGGATGGCGGCAAGCGCAGCTTGCACGACATATGGACCTCTCCAGGAGATCTCGGAAGGCATGGCGAAAAAGAAACCATAGCCGACCCAAGCCGAGACCGCGTAGCCGAGGTTCAAGCAGATGTACTCGATACAAACGAAGAGACCGCGAGCATGGCCGGGGGCGATCTCACATTGCAAGATCGGAACGGTCATGGAGAGGATGCCGACGCCGATTCCTTGGATCGATCGACCAGCAATCAAAGCCCCAAGATTGGGTGCGAAGATTTGGATGAAAGCGGCGACAAGATACATGATTGCACCAAAACGGACTGACATGCGTCGACCCATGACGTCGCAAATGTAAGCTGCCAAGAAAGACGCAAAGAATGCGGTGATGTTTAGGCATGAGACTGTGATGGCTGCGCGGTAGTTGTGGACTCTGTTTGGTGTGACACAGGTGGAGAAAAGAGAACGAACCTTGAACCCAGGGATCAACACCTGTGTTGTCAGCCTGGATCTGGGCCAACGTCACCGTCTTTCCGAACATGCGATGGATGAAAGATGGCTGGACCTGGACTGCAGCGATGATGCCTTGTCCATAGCCGAACATTGCATCGCCCAGCGACGCGAGTGCAGAGGACATGTACAGGAGCGGTCTGCCAACCATCCATCTTGGATAACGAGCGGAGTATACTCGCGGCCGCAGGCGGTCGGTGAGTGACATGATGCTGTTTCAAGGGAGGGTGGGCTGCAAGTGGAGAGAAGAGGACAACGGAACTTGAGAAGTACGTTGGCGCGGATCAGGTGGACGAAAGGTATTTATGTGGATCAGCGTGTTCTGAGACTCACCTGGCCCGGATTGAAACTGGGCTGGCCCAGCCTGCAGTACGATGTCCATGACGGGGGGTGCACCTGGTTCAGTCAGTTAGTCGGATTACTACCTTGATCACTCGTACACGCCCATCGCGATCTCTCCGGCACTGTCCGACCCAAATAAATACCGTCATCCCTCTTTACTATCAGCGTCTTATCGCACCCCCATGACTGGCCGCCTTCAGTACAAAGTTAGTTTTGGCACTCATCTGTTCTAGACAACGCTCATATCCGTCCACAGTCTGCGCTCATCACGGGTGCGGGCTCGTGAGCCCACTATCACATCCATATCCACACGAGCTGACGATCACTATCACCAACAGCGGTATCGGGCTCGAGTCATCGCTCCTCTTCGCAAAAGAGGGCGCGAACGTCTTGCTGACAGATATAAACCTACCAGCAGCTGAAAAAGGTGCATCCTTGATCAAGCAGAGGTTTCCGAATGTGAAAGCATTGGCCTTCAAAGCCGATGTGGCGAATGAGCAAGATATCAAATCTGCAGTCGAACTCACCGTCAAAGAGTTCGGAAGACTCGATATCATGGTACGAGACCGTCTCGAACGTTTCGTTGGGGATCTCCATTCACCCATCTTTCCAGTTCAACAATGCTGGCGAGTTGGATACGCATGTGATATCCCGGTATTCCTTCTGATTTCAAATACAGGAATCATGCATCCCGATGATGACAATGCTCTGAACACAGAGGAGCGGATCTGGGACCTCACGATGTCGGTCAACGTCAAGGGCGTCTGGTGGGGATGCAAGTATGCAATTCTCGCGATGCGCCAAAACCCTGTGGACGAGTCAAAGGGTCTCCGTGCTGGAGGAAGCATCATCAACACAGCGAGCTTCGTAGCCATTTTGGGAGCTGCCACTCCCCAGCTGGCTTGTGAGTATTCCAGGAATCACTCTTGTCCGCTATTTGGTCGTTGATCCTTCTCCGTAGACACCGCGTCGAAGGTACACCTGTCTTGACAATATCGTCTCGCTGATCCTGATCCTGATCCGAGGGAGCTGTGCTCGCCATGACTCGCGAGCTTGCTATGGTTCATGCCAGAGAAGGCATTCGTGTGAATTCTCTTTGCCCGTGAGTACTACAACTCCTTTACCTCGGCTATTCAACCAAAATCTTCCCTCAGTGGTCCTCTCAAGACACGTGAGTAGTCGTCTACTTTTGAGAATATGCGACCTGAGTTGGGACAAATCCCTCAGCTCTTCTTATGGATTTCTTGAATACTGACGAAAAAAAGAACCGCCGTCTCGTTCACCTGCCCATGGGTCGCTTTGGTGAAGCCGTCGAACTAGCGAACGCTGCCCTTTTCCGTATGTGCTGTCGAGTTTGAGCACAAATAACCTCTAACCCTTCTGTGTCGTCAGTGGCGAGTGATGACAGTAGTTACATGACAGTCCGTTATCAGTCCTTCCGTCACGTAACCGATCATTACTCACAGGTGTCTAACAGGGCACAGATTTCAAGGTGGACGGTGGTCTGACTTCGTGTTATGTCACTCCACTTGGGGAACCGGCTCTCTCCCCCCCAAAAAGCCTGGTTTAATGGCCACACGGAAGTCCCAAGATCCTGGAGGGAAAACCGGTGATTATCGCATCCGCTTAGCAAAACAAACAAACATTCTGAGACTTTCGTCTACAGTTCTCTGCTGCAGGATATGTCTCCTCGAGTACACTACACCTTTTCCAGATTTTAGTCGTGCGTTTGTTCAGATAGCTTTCCCCATTTTTGGCTGGTGTGATGCGATTTCCCCGGAAGGCATGGTGAGAGGAGATTTGAATGTCATCGTGTGATAAAGCTACGTGTACTCTCGAATTCCAGGAAAAATATCCACATGTACAGGAATAGTAATGGCAACAAAATCAACATGGATCCATTCCACGCAAATCCACATCGAACCGTTAGTCCACATTGACGATGCACCACAGATATCTCACAATCAGTGGTACATCGACGATGGATAACCTACTAGAATGCCTTCTTCTCTGCAGCCCTGCGCTTCTTGGCCTGCTCTCTGCGTAAGCTCGCGATCTCCTTGCCAACGTCGTTCTTGAGTTGTTTATGGAGCTCGGGGCGGTAACCAAGCTTGAAAAGCAGTTCCAAGTGAACGAAGAAGGGGGCAAGCACAAAGGCTTCACAAGCGTCTTGGATAGTGAATCACTTGCACAGAACGCGGGACCTACCTCCGAGAATATTGTCGAGCAAAGCCGGCGCGCGACCCTCTGCAAGTCCATGACCAAGGAACTGAGCGATCCATGAAACAACCTGAACAATGACCGCATCCCGAATTCCGTCGGGACGGTATGCATACGCTGTTGCTGACAACAACGACAAGATCATCTGTGGCGCATAAAGAATCTGATCAAAGTGGCTGATTAGTCGGTTGATCCGGGAATCACTTGTGAGCTTACGGCTGCTACGGGATCGAGGAGGGTGTAGTAGGATAAATAGAATGCTGTGACGAGTGCGGGCGTGTTCATGTCAAAAACAAGGTATTTGCTAAATACATATTGGGCAGAGGGGAGAAAGGAGGGGGAGGGGATGAGGGTGGCGAGTACCAATGCACTCCTGGGTAAGCACGTGCCGGGGAGGGTAAGAATGAAGCAAGTTTAAAGAAGGGAAGGAAAGCGACGTTACCAGAGAAGAGCTGGGACACCAAAGATGTGGATGGCCACGTTAACGGGATGAGAATGGTAGGAGCCATAGAAAGTGAGCTAAAGAACCACATGGGGTTATTAAGTCGAATCGCTGAGAGTGTGTGTACTCGGCGCTACGCACTTGCTTTCGAACATCGAACAAGGAGGACATGGTTGGAGGAAAGCGGGTTTCGTCTTAATCGTCAGTGACCGAAACATCCCGTGGCATTTTGGCCAAGGCAGTGTCGGGCCTACGGCGAGCGCCGGTCCTATGACAATCAAATGACAAGCACTGACTAGATCAAGGGGGGAAAAGGTTAAATTTCTACAACGATGACGGCGACGATTGTAATAATCTCAGCAGACACTCGACAGACAGCCTCACTTGGACGTTCACTCCAAATGACAAGACTCGCGCACTGCCTTCAAGTTTGTAGACAGCCGCATGAGCCTGCCCGTTCTGGAATTCAGGACCACTCAATGGAGCCTCGGCATACGACGTATATGCAAGTTGGACTCTTAAAATTAATCGATAGTCTCAGCTGGGTGGCGATGCACTCCTTGCTATCACGATTCTATAATCCCCGACCCAGTCTAGGTTTTCAAGCTTAGGCTTGCTACACTCTTGTAGTACTGGTGTATACTGGGACGACGACAGTAATGGTAATTTCAGACTCAGACAGGATTTTCAAACTCAGTCTAAGACCTAAGTGGCGGGCGCCGAATAGGAACGGGCTTTGATACGGCGCAAGAAAAAGAAAAAGAAATGCAAGCACAAAGAGGCATGAGAAATACGACAGTTTGATGGAGAGATCAGACAGATTACCATTCAGATATTCTCCTCCATACGCTGCCCCTGAGTGGAATTTTCCGCGTTCCGATGCCGCGGACCCTGGGAAGCTTCTCGGCTCGCCACCCCTGCGTATAACGAATCCTCCGTGTCGTCAGCCACGACAGCTTGTTGTAATTTCGAGCATGGTTCGCTCTACAATCATAGTCCGTGCAGCTGATGCGCTGCCGCTCGCAGCTAGCGTTGACGACGAACAGGTCCATCTTTGCCTCGTTCAACACAATGTCCGCAACTGACTTATTCCTAGACAGAGCAAGTGCTGCAGGAACATAAACAGCAGGCAAAGTTAATATTCAGGCGCATTACACCCAACTCTGAACCACGATGCTCCATTGAAAGTGGTCAGTATACACTTCAGTGAGTTTTTGTTTCCTTTTGAACGACGGCGGACCTTAACGCTAGTTCCAGCTACCTTCTCGCAGACAATGTTGTATTCCTGACCATCTCGGACAAGTCATATCCTCGGAAACTGGCTTTTTCGTACCTCGAGGAACTATCCAAAGAATTCTCTTTGTCGTATGGCTCAAAAGTGGAGTCTGTACGGAAGCCATATGCCTTTGTTGGGTTTGGTTCGTACCAGCAGTTTAGCCACTTCAAGACATTCATTTACAAGTTCCGCTAAAGATACATTCATGTCAAAGACCGCGCGGTTATATCGGGATACCAGGGCTGCCAATGCCTCGGGGAGCTCGAACTTGGACAAGCTTAATGATGAACTTCAGGACGTCACCCGAATAATGACGAAGAATATGGAAGAACTCCTTTGGCGAGGAGATTCGCTGGATAGTAGGGACTTTGTCTGTCTGTGTTGCGTCAGTAGCATTGACACCTTGACACCTTTTTTTAGAAATGTCGCACCTTTCTACGTCGCTCCGTTCAGAGTCGGAAAAGTATCGCAGGGCAGCAAGGAACGTCAACATTCAAGCCATGATACGACAATACGCTCCATTCGGTGCTGTGGCTATATTGTTTATCGTTCTTCTTTGGTGGCGCTTTTCATGAAGTCAATCAGGAATTGCTTCGTTCGACCTGGACATCTTACATATAGACATGGTAATCTATACGATTTTTGGCGCACGGTTTGACAGAGGAATTCTTCACCCAATCGCATACCTCATGCCCAGTCCCAAACACGAATATATATTGGGGTACTTGAAGATCTTCTGGAATTTTTCGTTAAGATCTCTGGATATTCGTGCCCTGGAAGGGTGATCAGCATCGCCTCGTGTCCGTTGGCGCGACGTTATCGGAAACGATCTATCAGATTAGTTTGTGGTTTTAGGATTGCCCGGTGAGACAGCTGAATGTCTCAAGCAACACGAGGACAGGCCCTTGGCGGCACTCCAGCGACCAGCAGCATCCCTGAACCCGAGCTCAAGGTCTGTTTGCCACGACGATCATGGCGTTTCGAGCCTTGCGGTGCGACCAAGCCTTCTGATAGGGAAGACTCTCGACGTTCTATAGACTGACACATGGGTACGGTCACGGTTGGTCCATCGTCCCGGACATGCCAATGCATTATCATGGCGAAATGGGTAGCGGGTTGATAGATGTGGCATCATCCTCAGTTTATTCGACCACGTGAGTCTCCTCAAGAAAAGAGGCGCCAAGTATGTGGGTCATCCCCTTCAAACGTTACAAGTCTTCAATGCGCTGGTATCGACCGCTTGTTCCTGCGAAAGCTTCAAGATGCGTCGCCCAATCGGCGATTAGATCACTGTTGACTAGCTAGTTCCTCGAACCGACATCATAACTAGTACATTCAATGATACGGCCGTATTGGAAACCGAGGGGGCGGCAACCTGCTTTACCACCCTCCATCAACATCTAGAGATTCTATTCAAATTCAAGAGTGCCCAAGTTACAGATAAATGCAAACTCGGCTTGCCCACAAACTCGCGATCCAGCTGGAAGGATTATCACAATCGATTATCCATGCGAGGCAGGGTCACGGTGTGAAATCAGAGATGGCTCGATATAGGTGATGGCACGAGGCATCATGTACGAGATTATCACTGCCGAGTTGGTGGAGAACAAAAGGGCCTGTGTCACCTCTCTTCGCAGCCTTCTTTCCTCCCCTTGTCATATCCCTCCAGTTCATCATGAGCAGCGTAGGAGGGTTTGATATGCCCCAGCCTTTCTCTCCACCTTCTGGTGGTCAGATCCAGCCAGGTACCATCACTTATACCACCTCAACTGGCCCTGATGGTCAAATGATCTACCATCCATTCAAGTAAGTCTCCAGTACGCATTGGTCTTTGGAGTCAATTCACGAGCAATGTGTAGAGCTGTTCCCGCGCGGTAAGACATCGGGGTTCTTGCTCCAGATCGTCCTTTGACGTTCATTAGCTACCAAACGCCGCAAGGGGTAGTCCACGGCATCCAGTGGGTCCCGGCCGAGACCACACAGATCCTCCCTGCTGGCGCTACGCCGGCGAATGCGGTAAATCGTACTTCCAGACCCACCTTTCTTCAAATTCATGTGATGTTTAGGAGTTCGCCGCCTCGTGGAACCGTGGTTACCTTTCCCGAGATGACGAGAGGGCTCTCGAAAAATGGTATTTGCCTTTTGAAACAACTCGGGTATCGTCTCACCCTAAGCAGGCAGAAATCGGAGGAGAAACGCAGGAAGAAAGAAGAGAAAGACTCGATAAGGCGACTCTCGAAGCAGTTCGATAAAGACATGCAAGAAGTCGAACTCCGCACCGCGCGCGACAGGGAAATCCAAACCAGAGAGCGCCGCCGCAGTTTCTATGGAGATGCTCCTCCTCCAGGATACGGTGCCCCCGGATCTGCGGGTTATGGTGCTTACTCTCACAGCCCCAGTAACGTCAGCTCCGTAGAGCTTGATCGTAAGTTCACCGAGCTCGAGATCGAGAGGGACGTAAAGTACACCACTCGTCAGAGAAAATATTCGACTAGTGGAGGGGATCGTACCTCTACCTACGGCCCACCACCAGGCAGCGTCTACTCATCACCAGTGGCTACATATCAGAACCCTACTGGTTACCCAGGCTCGGGACCCAGCCCGTACAATCGTGCTGCCTCCCCATTCCGCCAGCCGAGTGTGTACTCTACTTCTCCAAACCCACGCCCTCAGGATGTTTCGTCTTACCCGGGTGGTCCGGATCCGATTGCTCGCGCAGCGTCGCCCTATGGTCGTCAAGAGCCGATTGCTAGGGCAGCTTCACCCTATGGCCGACCTGAACCCATTGCGAGAGCAGCCTCGCCATACGGACGTCCTCCTCCCATCGAACCCATTGCAAGAGCAGCCTCGCCATACGGTCGTCCTCCAACGGAACCAATCGCTAGAGCAGCTTCACCCTATGGCCGTCCTCCCACGGAACCAATTGCTAGAGCAGCCTCTCCATATGGGTCGAGCCAACCCCCTTACATGGCTCGTGCTCCATCTCCAATTCCTCCTTCGAGAGGACCCCCGCCTCAGCGTTCCACATCTCCTTTCCCTCGAGCACCTTCTCCATACTTTCCTCAAGCGAATTCTAGTGTCTATCCTCCTGGACATGTAATGGAAGGACAGCCTCTTTCCCGCTCTCGTGCACCATCACCAATGCCAGGCATGCCCAGCGCCACATTCCCGACATCCCCTCGTATGCCCAGCTCTGCCGTGGGTGGAGACCAACAGCTTACCGTTCCGGAGGCCTTCTCGCGCCCTGCTAATGCAGCTCAGTCGTACACACCATTCACCGCTATGAAAGTCCAAGACATGGAACAGTTCTATGAGCAAATTCCCAGGATGCCTTTAGTTCTAGAGACGCATGACGTATATCACCAAGATTGGATCAGATTCATGAACGTACGTTTGTCTTGCCTGAATTGCATGGCCACCAAAGAGATACAACTGAACCCCATCGCACACAGGATCTCGCGCTGGGGTGGGCTGGAAAAATGCCGATTCCCGAATTTTCCCGTGGGCCGCTGCCCAAGCGTTCCACACTCATAGCTGATCTGATCGATCTTTGGAACTCGAGCTTTTTCCTCACGCGTCGGGTTGAAGTCGTCTTGTTCAAGGGTCGCGAGCGTCGCTCGGGTGCCAACGCTGGTACCATCGATTACAACTTGCCCGGTTTTCAACCGGACTCTTCTGATGATTCGTCGTCTTCATTGACCTCCGACTCTGAGTCTGAGCCTGAGAGGTATGCAGGATATGGTCGCGGTGTTGACTTGACAGAGTCTAGGAGACGGCGCAAGGAGAAGAAGGAGGAGAAGAGGAGACGCAAGCGGGAGAAGAAACTCCGCAAGAAGGCCAAGGAACTCGAGAAGACATATGCCCTCTATCTGACGTACGTGCACCCCAGAGACGTGCCCGGTCCCACCCCACACGGCTACTACGCCTGAACAAGATTGTATGAAACGTTTGTGATTTCCACAGTCGACCACCAGTCGAGAAGTTTGTCTTAACTAGAAAATCACGTCCGTGCTTCGCATCCCGGACCGTTTGTATGGATCATGTATGATACAAGTGAATGATAACGAGAAGATATCAGTACTCCATGTCGCAATATCGCTCATGAGAATATACAAAGATAAGTTACTGTGTCACCAACCACCACGCCCCCTGCCTCTTGGAGCTCCATAGTGTGGACCACCGCCGCCTCCATTGTAACCACCACCGCCGTATGCGCCGCGACCGTGCCCATTCGAGGAACCGTAACCGCCGTAACCGCCTGGACTACCATAGCTATTACCACCACTGCCACCACCAC
>JBBPRX010000734.1:0-12012 GCA_038093195.1 Boletus fagicola | reverse complement strand
CCGGTCCCAACCCAGATCGAGGCCCGGTTCTCCCACAAAGCAGTCGCCGACGTCCTCTCTCTCACCACCTTCCTTCCGTCCCAAAGCCAAGGTTAACAGTAGTGCGACTGTTCGAAAACTATCCAGTTCCAGTTCCCTCAGCGCTTCCCAAACCAATAATGTCTCTACTTCAAGTCATTCCAGACCCGGCTCCCCTCTAAGGCCGTCCCGGATGTTGGCGAACGCATCGGAACCAAGTAGCTCACCCAAGGCCCGCATTATGGCCAGACCTACATCACGGTCCGGAATAGTCCAAATGAACTCGGGCAGCCTAGAACCCCGTCAGCGTGCTCTCACCACTGCGTCTGCCAAGCTCAAGCTTCCCCACTCCGAGGATAGACCACGAAGCGGGAGCGTGATTGCACTACATCATGCACTTTCCATCTCGGATCTCAACACATCCTCTTCTCCAACGCTGCCTCAGCCATCACCTTCAGCCGAACCTCCGTTTGTAGACCTCGGGCGAACGAAAACTCCACCAGTACTGGCTCCAATCAAGATCAAGTCGAAAGTCACCGGTCTCGTCAAATCAACGCCAACGAGTGCAGGAGACCTGGCATCACGATCACTATCGCCAC
Organism: Boletus fagicola; assembly: GCA_038093195.1. NCBI lineage: Eukaryota > Fungi > Basidiomycota > Agaricomycetes > Boletales > Boletaceae > Boletus > Boletus fagicola. The sequence continues at coordinate 11,395 of JBBPRX010000734.1, read as the reverse complement.
CTTATGCCACAACGCGTCCGATACATACTCGTGCTAGGACTCCCTCGATAACGTCTAGCTTTTCTTTGAACGACCCGCCACCTTCCGTATTTTACCCGATTACGACCGCCTCGCCTGCCGCTAATCCCCATCGCTATACACCTCGACGTGCACTCTCGCCTGCGCGTTCTTTCCCATCACCAACTCTTTCGAGCGAATTCTATTCTGCAAAGAAATCGCCCCTGGTTCCCAAAGTAGACCCGGCCTCAGTTCCCCTACCCCCACATTCGCCTCCAATATCTGCGCTCTCATTCTCTTCCAAATCCTCGGTTTCGAAAACGTCCGCATCTCTGACCAACGACCAACCGAGTGACAACCAGGTCTCGAGCGTCGTGTCTCAGATCAAACGTTATAGCATGGAACGAATCGGACAACCCAGTCCTTTCGTCCCACAGACAGAAACTATAACCCAGACGCAGCGGGATCGCAGTCGTTCAAGTGAGCGGAGTCTTCGTGATCTTGCTCACGGAGGCGAAAGTGACGCAGAATTGGAGGGATCTGAACGACAGCTGAGGGCCGAGGCAAAGACCAACCGCAAGGTTCGTTGCATAGGACCATCCGTACCTTCGAGAGGACTGAGCAAAGCCTTTCCCCACAGATCGCGGACCTAGAGATCACGAATCGCTCTCTTCTGGCAATCAACGCGTCTCTAGAGACGACGAAGAATCGGCAGGCGAAAGAGATCCGGGACTTGCGCCGGAAACTGAGAGAATCGAGGCTCATTCTCCCACCGCGGACATACCACGCTGTCGAATCAGCGGTGGTGGTGGAGGAACACGATAGAGATGACGAAGACGAAGACGACGATGACAGTGATGTCGAGGAAGGAGCAGACGAAACGTTCCAAAGGGTCAGGGGTCTGATTGACAGTCTCATAGAATCCGGCAAGAGGGCCCTTGAAACGCGGCCGGAAGACGTTCGAGCGGGTCTTTCCACCAAGGTGTTGAATCCCGACGAGCTGCGCTCTTGGCGAGATTCTGGGCAACGCACCCCGATGAGAAATAGTTATATGGACAAGCAGGATGCGGACGACGAGACGATACATAGTCATTTATCTCCTGCGCTCGTCGCTGTGCCAGACAGCGGTAACGCTTCCTCGGGGGAAAGTGACGGGGAACTGGCTTCAGACTCTAGAGGATCTTCAGCATTGCCCCCGATCACGATCACACATTCTTTATGATTCACTCCATCGCTCTCGATGTCACGCATCCTCACTAGCATTACTATAGACCATTGAAGTTAACTTCTATACCCTTTGCGATTGGAATATCCAGACTCTTGTGCCGATATCACGAGCATTTTCATTTCTAATCGAAAATTGATGGGAATATCCTGTGTTGGGTCTGGAAACCCATGACAGACAATTTACACTGAACCATGCATCCATCGTACATCAGTCATCACCCATCCGCTGTGCCCGCTTAGCGAGCTGCGAGTGCATCCGTGAGCAACGTTTTCAAGGGCAATTTAGAGTGTACTCACCGCTGCAGCCAAATCCATCTGACCGGAGGGCGGAGGTGGCTTTGCGGCGTTTGCCCTCTTAGCGGCTGCGTTTCCAACAGGAGGCCTGGCGGCGGTGGGAATTGGAGGTTTACCCGGAGGTTTGACACCACCAGGTTTCGTGGCAACTGGAGGCGGAGCTACTTTCGGCTTCGTAGCTACCGGCGGCGGCGGCGGCTTTGCTCCGAGCGAACTTGAAGGTCGAGAATTCGCTGGTGTAGCTTCCGCTGAACCTGTCGGCTTCTTCCAAGGGGTCGCAGAGCCATTCGATGGCGTGAGGCCAGGGAAGACTGCAACTGGCTTAGCGCTCGCATCGGCTGTTATAGCCTTGGCCGTCACTACAATCTTGGGAGCAGCTGGTGTAGAAGAATTGGCAGGAGCCGACGGAGGGGGTCTGCGAGCCGGCGGCGGTGGCGCAGCGGGTGGTGCTCGCGGTTTCTTGGGTACCAGCTCAAGATAGTTATTGGGAGCCCATCCTTCTTCGCTGTTTTTCTTGACCAACCACCAACCGTTGTCATCTTTCTCTACAAGCTCCACAACATCATCCTTCTGCAACGACATCTCCCCCTCCTGTCCTTGGAAGGCGAATTTGGCTCGGTACAGCTCGACATCCGGCTCTTCGGGTGGCGGAGGCGGAGCGGGACTCTTCGCTGGGGGCGGTGGAGGAGCGGGAGCGGATCTTGCGGTATTAGATGGAGGTAGGGGCTGAGCAGTGTGTTGAGGTTTAGATACGCTCCTTGGCTTCTGCAATCACATGTTACAATGGATTGTTTTTATGCAACTACGACTCACATTAGACGGGCCGCCGGCACGAAGTAGCTTCCCTTGCGTGACTGGTCTGACAACACCCTGCTTTCTCTTGGCGCGAGGACGTGAGGTGCTGGTGGGAGGCTCGCCAGATGGAACATGAACAGTATGGCTCTTATAGACATCATCTCTTGGAACCATCTCGTCCTTGACGAACTGGATTTGCGTCTTCTTGTCCTTCTTCTTAGCGTATTCAACGCTGGTCTTTGTGAATACACAATCAACTGATGATAAATCCATGCTCACGTCGGCCCGACGATAACATTAATGGAGGCTTGCGTTAGCTGGAGAAGGTTGGCGACGAGCTCAGTCTTGAAGTAACAGTGAAGGACGGGATCCCCTTCTTCTGATGCATTGCAGTTGAAGACCTGGCCAAAGAAATGTGATGGAGAGCGATAAGTAAAGGATTAGGCTCACCAGCCAGTCGTCTCGCAAGTTCGATATTGAAATACTCTTGATCGTAATAAGAGGTATCTTGCGTTCAAGTGAGGTATATATTTGTCCATTGTTCTTTGTCATCATTGCGATGTGCACAGCTTTACTTGTCTAACAACGGGTGAACCAAAGATGTTGGTTAGATATTCGCACAAAGTGCGACGTACCACAATTAAGAAACGCGGGCTTGGTGTACTAGACCGCAAAAACTTTGAGACTAGCAATTGTGCTTTCGAGCTGAATGTCACTTGATCGGCTATACGGAACTGTTGAGCAGACAGTGCGGCGATGAAGCAGCAAACGGACCTCCAAGCCCACATGCATTCCGCAATTCTGCACCGAGGGCATTTTTACCATTGATGTCCAGATAATCGCCCATGAATCGCCGATAGCTAAGCAGACTAAAGCGTCTGCGTTCTTTCCTCCCTGCCAGGACTTGGTGCCCATATTCCCTTACTTTGGCGTACTCGATGCCTTCTTTATTGTTCTTCCAGAAACGCTGAATGCGCTTGGCACATTCGTTCTTGTATCGCCAGTAGTTCCGCCAAGCCCGTTGGATGCGAGCGGCCATGTTATGCCAGTAACGGTCGCGCATCGTTTCCAACGCAAAGAGCTAAGACGACATCGGCAGGGATTATGAAGAGAACGTGGTAGGAACGCACTGTCTCGGGATTCTTGATAAACGCTTTCGTGACACCCATCTGCCATTCATCCTTGACGATTCCCGTATCTTTAAGAATCTGTTCGCACCCAGACTTCGCGTCGCCTTGCCATATATATTCACCAGCATAGGATGTCGACGGAGATAGGAGGTAGAATCGCTCGACCATCTTTTCGAAGGTATTCCGGTAGGCGAAACCTGCGCGACGAACACGTATATTTTCTTGAAGCCCAAGGTATTTGATCTGGTGAAGGACTGCCTTGATGTCATACTCAGTGGCACTGCGATTCTGGTTGGGCTTAATCGTTCGGATATATGATGGTTGGGCTTTCATCAGGTTATCAACAAGCGCACCAGCTGAGGCCTGGGACCATTAGCAACTTCGCACTACCATATAACAGGGCAGGATGATTACCTTGATCCTGTCCCCAGCCGTTGGCGGCCGTTTCTTGTTGTTCGGGTCCGGTCTATCTGGAAATAGTGTCTGGAGGAATTGGTTACCACTGCTCCCTATGAGATCGAAGAGATCCTTGACTAAGGCATCCTTGTTCTTATCCGTCATGCCCGAGATGTTGTACATCACGTCTCCAGCATAGTGCTTCACAAGAAACTGCGCTCCACGGGCCTCAAAGTGAGGATTAGAAGATAACATAGCTGTGCGTTGTACGAAGCTATTATCAGCGGCAGCAGGATCGGCATGCGCAGTGGCGCAAGCGTCGTTGAGTGCGGCGAAAATCCCTGGGGGTTTGCGCTCCTCAATGAGATCGCAGACAATTTTGTTATTGAAGTAGTTGATAGGCGTCCATTTGATTTGCTCCCTGACGTATTCTTCCTGCTCGGTCTTGAGCGTCAACTCGATGAAGATCTGCTGGAGTTTCTCGTTCACATAGTTGATGCACAACTGCTCGAACGAGTTGTCCTTTGGTTGCGAAACCATATGTCATCTGTAATGGCAACCATAATGATCAGCATACCTCGAAGATCTCAAAACCAAAGATGTCCTGTGGGGTTGTTAGGAAAATGATCAATCAGAGCCGACACCACGCACCAATATGCCGATGACTTGTGCAGTGGCACTCCTTGGTTTCATTGAAATATTGATTCTTGACACTATCCACTCGAATAAATTGTTGTAAATCGCCTTTGCAAGAGCATCTCTAACAGCCGTAGCCTGCGCTGGATTTAGAGGGACGTCATAGATTGATCCCCGGCGCCCGCCTCGTTGCGTCTCGACAACTTTGGTGGTGAGAACCTTTTGAACCATGGCAGAGTCCGCCTCCATAAGGTAGGCGATGAAATCTATCACGCCCTGATCAGTGATGCCGGAGTTCCCATCATCCATTTCTTGAAACTGAACGTTTCCAAGCCAAAGGATGATGGCGAGCATTCGGAATATCTCGCTCTGTTCCTGCTCGCTTAGCCCGATGATTCGCATGGCATTCTATGGCAACATCAAACGTTAGCATAGCGTCGGGTGATGAGATACGGGAACTACTGACGAGTGTGTCTGCATAATCTTCAGCATCGTGTACGCCTTGCACTTCAAGACAATTACTCATGCTTGTGTACGCATAAGACTCGGGACCCTGAAGCCCAAATTGTTCTGAATTGCCGGTGAGTGATGTTCAAACGCGTCGCGTGATATATACCTCGTTGTTCATCGGATGCAGCTTTGGTGAATTGGTAGAAGATATGGAAGTTTCGTTCGTTTTCTACTTGACCCACGACACGCCCCTTCTCTAGTAGGTAATTAGTAATCTGCGCACCGACGGGCTCGCCACGATTGTTGAACATGATCTCTAGGTATTTCCCCTGATGAACAACATGAGCATCAACGGGATTAACGGCTAGGAACAAACACCATACATGCCGACTTGAGTTATTATTGCGAAGGGTTTTGGCGCAGCCGAAACTCTCCAATAAAGGGTTAGTAGCTAAGACCATGTCCTTGATTTCTTGGATATTATTATCTTGACCACCGGACACGGCAGCTATGTACTGCATGATACGTTTCGCAGCCTCGGTCTTGCCTGCCCCCGATTCGCCTGAGATGATGACGCATTGGTTCTCATGATAGGCATTCATGTTATAATATGCAGATTCGGCGATTCCGAAAACATGTGGTGGGACCTCGAGTCGGTTCTTCCCTTTGTACTTGTGTAGCGTCTCGTCCGTGTAGATGCCGAGATCTAAGAGGGGAAAGGAACACTGAGCAAGAGGACAACGCATGTCGCACCATCTTACCCTTGAATGGATTCACAGAGATCAGAACACCACCGATGTAGGTGTAGATTTCGCCGTTAGTCCAGCGTTTCTGGAGGTTGTCATTGATGCTCTCGTTGCTGATGGTTGTGAGAAGGGTCATATCGGACACGCCGACCTGCTTCTTCTTGAAACCTTCTTTCCAATCTGCCTATTGAATGCTGAGCTGGTGCGATTGCTAGTGGTCGACGGAGTTCTGGATGTACCTTGGCTACCTTCGCGGGTCCCGTCTTGGGCGTCGCAGCCTTTTTCCCCGCCTTCTTGGATATAGCCTGGGGGGATGGTTAGCACTACACATGCTAGCACGGTCTGCATTGCGCACCATGACGGAGGCCGGTGGAAAGATGTGATGGAGACGCACGAACCCCGAAACCGCCGGGCGGAATGGAGGGTGTCGTCGGGGTCCTCTCCACCCACTGCGGCTGCGGGAACGGACGAAGCCTTGCAGCGAACGCCGAAACTTGCGCCAGTACCACACCATGATCAAGGCTTCAGACATTGTTCTTATTCTCGTCAGTCAATTCCGCCCTCAGTGTTGGTTGACCCTTATGCTTCCTAGGTCGCAATCATCTTCCCTCCTGCAGCCGCCGCGTTCATCACCGGATGCAGCTGTGACTTGCTCATCAACATCTGCTTGACAACGTGAGCGCTTTGTGTCTTCTGTCAGCTCAATGCTAAAGGGCAAGCGTAGTCTCGGCTACTTCCCTGGCCATATCGTAAGTCATGTGGCCGGTCCAGGTAGCATTACCAACCTGACGTTCTTCTAGCACGCATTCTGGCTCATCTATAGAAAGATGCAAGCGGAAGAACGCTACGGCCAAGGCGGTTTCATATGTGAGCACACATCATGCATATTCCAACTTTCCTTGACAATGCCTTGCAGACATTGGTAGTGGGCAGTATCAGCCTCTCCACAACCAACCATATCCTGCTGCCCCTGGTTATGGTTCCATTCACCAAGCTTGATAACGCGAACGATTACCCGTTTTCGGAACATGTATATTTAATGCAATTGTACATGGACCTGTATGCATCTTCCTGTGACCTCTGGGCGCTTCGCTCGGTGCCCCACATCACTAGACCAACTTCGTAAGGATCATCATATGTTCAAAATCTGCGAGGTTCATAGACTTGTCCGGCGAGGTGGAGAATGCCTCTAGCATATCCAGTATCTTTGGAACGTGCATTAGAAAGGCCAATGCTAGGTGCACCGCACGTACTTCCTCTGTTTTGAGGTTCTCCTTGAGCAGATCGGCGACACGAGTGATATCTTTGATCATGATCCGTTGGTGGTCCAGTTCGTTATCCGGGACGTGAGGAAAGAATCTACTAAAGTCTTGTCGGCATTGAGCCTTCTGAGATTCGGTCAATTGCTTTGAAATCTCCACTCCCGAGGTTTTTCGAGGAACCTTTTGCGCCTTCCTTGCTCTTGCAGCCGTCCGACTGGGTTCCTCATACTCGTCGCTCGAGGCTTCCTCCGTGTCGCCAGACAGTTCTTCCGTCTGATATTCGTCGCTGTCTGAACCACCGTCCGCGTCCATTTCGACGTCTTCATCCGCAACCGGGTTTTCTTTGTCGCTCCCCTCGGCATGTTCCCCTTCTAGCAAGGCAGCACATACCGCTCTCCAATCCTTTTTGCTAACCCCATCATTGCGCGCATTCTGTGCTCCCCAGCCTGTCGCGGCATTTTTGAACACTCCCATGATGTCATCATCAGGAAACAAGTCCAGGAGGTTCAGAGCACGAGGAACTTCTGACAAGGGAATGTAGGACTGGGTGTCAGAGGAGTTTGAGGCAGGGTCTTCAACGATGAACCCGCCAGCCTCGTATCCTGCTGACTGAGATGGTCCAGGTTCTGACTCTTCAACGATGAAACCTCCGGCAGAAACCTCAAACCTTGACTGCTGCAATTGGGTTCCAAACGATACTATAGAATCGAAAGCATCGTCAACGCGGTGTCTGAGACGAGCGGAGAGTGCCAGGAAAGACGGGTCATCTTGGCTGTCTGTTGCTGACATCGTGCAAGCTCTGGTAGGAGTCCCGAAACAACTTCCATATGCGGTCCTCTAAACCAACCCGACAAGTTTCTGCTGGACCTCTGCTGCAGGTCCAAGGACCACTTCCGCAAAAGACCCAAGTTCCCCTTTCAACAACTTCTCGAATACGACGAGCAACTCTGCTTTCCTTACCTCGTCCTTTAGCGCATCTCGATGTGACGAACTCTGGAGATTCAACAAGAGATTACGAATGCAAATAACACCTCGGTGCACAAGTCCCGGATCACCAAGTGCTACACTGGACTCCTCCCCCGTCGCATCGTCGTCGCCAGCATGGACGTTAGGGTCAACGAGTTGTGCCAGTACAAGAAATGCCCTGTGACGTTCGGTCTGGAGGTCGAGTATTGCCTCACATACTGTTCGCATACTCGTTAGCATCGCCAAAGCCCCTGATGCTGCGACGCGTGTGGGCAGATCCTCTACGTCTGACATGGCAATCAGGACATGGATCTTCGACTTGAAGGACCCGTCCCGCGACGTCGACCGCGCAGTCTCGTCATTTTCTCCAGCATATCTCTCAAAGACGTCCTCTGACCCTGCGACTAGGTTGCAGATTAGCTCAGTGGCAGCTCTGCGCATGAGTGTATGGTCTTCTAGCATCAGCAGTTCGACCTTGCTAAGAATGTGGGGGGCATTCGCGACACGAGACGCGAACGTTGGACCATGAGATGCAAGATTTGTGAGGGCCATCATAGCTTCGAATTGCTGGAGCATGCTTGCCGATGGGTGAAGAAGCAGTTGTGAGAAGGGTCGGATTGCATCCAGTACATTACCCTCATTAGGGCCAAAAACTTGAATCGGTGGTGCGGTAATGGCAAGCTTTGCAAGTGCCTGGATGGCAGGAAGTGCTTCTTGGGAAAGTGAATCCGGAGACGATGATGCGGATTGAATGATGCGAGTCAACGTCTTGGAACCTCCACCTCTTAAAATCTCCCCTCTATTTTCCTTGTTTTCTGCCAAGCTCAGAAGTATTTGACCGACGGACGACCGAATCCCTTGACTATCCAATCCAGATGCCGTGGCTAGCACATCCAGTGCCCCGCAACCGATAGCGCTATGACACCGGGCCTGGACCTCGCGTTCAGATTCTAAAGGGTCTGATTGTTCTTCAACCCCCTGCGTGCTTGTTTGCTTTCCACTCTCGGCCATCCGCCGCAGCTTCGCGATCTGCTGCTGCTCCTGGCTCAACCGCAGCTTGTATGCACAAAGGTTGGAGATGATCACGAGAATCCCGTAGATAAGTGTGGAAATATTCGTCGCGTCCGCTACAGCCTTCCGTTTCGGAACGAAGGAGAAAATTCGCTTTAGGACTGCGTGGTTTGCTAAATTCTTCTTCACAGCTGGATTAATACTAAGATACGCCAACCCCTCCACTGCTTCGTTGAGACAAGGATGGATGTCCTTGCTGTTCATGATTACGTCGCTTAACTGGGCTGCACGTGCGACGTCCTCTCGCGATGAGATGCTGGTAGTGGTGGCGGCCCCAACGGGAGCTGCTGCTGCATCGCCAGATGATCCATGGGCTAGTTTGATGAGCGCGAGGACGGCTACCGCACGTAAGGCATCATCGGTGGTCTGAGAGGATTTCGTTTGAAGCCAGGCGACAGACTCTTCAGAAAAGAGCTGCCGACAAGTTTTGTGGCTGCTAGCTTGTGCATACAAACGAGCGAGCGCGAGTAATACCAGTGAAGATGTGGATGTTTCAAGAGTAGTGAGGAGGTCGATGAAACCGTCTTCCGTGAAGATCTGTGAAGCGGATTGCCAGTCCACCTGGAAGAGCGCACAGTGGAACGTGGCGGCTGCAAGTAAAGCATCCTCCTGAGACTGCGACAGGTTGCTTGCGATTAGAGGTTGGAATATGCGGAACAGAGCGAGTGTCCCTTGGTCTGGCTCCGAGTCGTCTCCTCCGCCCTGACTTCTCTCCGAAGATTTGGATGCCCGAACGCCCTGGCAGAACGCAGAAAGTATAAGATATGCTTTTGAGCGCGAGGAGGGGGGTTGAGAGGGGACGAATGCAGCTACAATGTAGGCCAACTCGTCTGGTAGCAGCGAGGATGGGTCCCTGGACTTGATGAGTAAAGCGTCCATATCGCTCTCTATCCGTGGAGTTTTGTCCGGCTGGGATTCAGGGTTCGAAGCCATGATGGTAGGGAACACAAGCGTTGTCAAAGATCGGAGTCACCATTTCAAGCAACTACTAACTTTATCTTCGACACCCGAGTCCACTCCAACTAAACATGAGTGCTGGCGAAGGCACTCCAGCATACACCCATGGCGCCAGAAATGGTACAATCAACTCCAAGCACACAGTTCTATTCAGATTACCCAATGGCGAAGTGCGCAGTATCAAGGTCGAGAAGGACTCGTAAGTCAACATTTCGCGCGTAACTGTAATCTGACATTCCGCGAAGAATCGTATCGCTGGGCAGAGTAGGCTCGTTCCCTGCCAATGAACTCATCGGACAACCGTATGGATTCGCATATGAAATACGTGAAAAGAAACTCAAACGTTTGCCTCCCCGTACGATGGACGAAATTGGTCGGTAGGTCGATGTCCATTTCTCGAATCACTCGCTAACCATCTGATGGTAGAGGAAACCGATGCGACGAACGAGCTAATTAACGATGGGGAGTCTATTCAACCATTGACTCTGGAAGAAATCGAAGCGCTTAAGAAGTCTGGCGTCCATGCATCAGTACAGTCATGTTGCGCATCATAACAAATCATCGAAATGAACCTCATATCCCAGGATATCATCAACGCTCAAATCGAGAAACACGCGAATTATTCTCTGAAAACGGAGTATAGCAAGGACAAGTATAGGAAGCGGAAGGAGGCAAAGTAAGTGACAGAACCAGCTGAGGGTAGTGAGCACTGATGGCGACGTTTCTCGTAGATATTCGAAGAGTTTCGAGACAATCGAACCCACGGTGTATAATATCTGTGAATATTGGTTCAGAAAGGATCAGAATAGGATTCGAGACATTCGTCCCGATTCTCTCTCTCAGATACTGAACTTGGCCAATGTGCGCCCGGGTGGACGCTATATTATGGTCGACGATGCTTCTGGGTTGTTGGTTTCATCTGTTCTTGACAGGATGGGATGCAAGTGAACTTTGTTGCAATTAACTACGACACATTAACTTTTTTCCAGGTGAAGGCCGAATAATTTCAATAAATGACGCTGACTCGCCGCCTGCATATCCCGTATTGACCCTGATGAACTATGACAAGGAGACTCTGACATCAGTTCTGTCGACGCTAAACTGGGCCACAGCCCAAGAAGATTACACCCCTGGTAAATATCTTTTGTCCGCGACTACCGCAAATCATCATTGTATCTCCACAGTAGTAGCCCCACTTGAGCCCACTTCAGGACGTATACGTTCAGAGCGCCAGCGTCTACGCCTTGACAAGCGAAAATCAACTTCAGACACCCTAACTAGCACACGACAAGTGCTATTTTCGGGAGAATTTGACGGGCTCCTGGTCGCTAGCGACTACGACCCATTTGAGATCGTAGAGATGCTGTCACCCTATCTGGCTGGGTCTGCTTCAATTGTCGTGCAAAATATGTTTCTCCAGGTATGTTTCTGCTTCTCGCTCTGACGTCGTCACTTATCGCACCGTAGC
>JBBPRX010000733.1:0-12020 GCA_038093195.1 Boletus fagicola | reverse complement strand
CAAGAACAGAGTACATGATGCATGCCGTTTCGTCTGTTCACTTGGTTCTGGGGGATGATGATTTGGACACTGTCACTGTCTTCCGTGCCAGGGATTGGGTGTTTCAGGATGCAGATAGCTCGAATGACCCTGCCGTCCTCGACAACGCGTAATTTACCGCCTTCGGCCTCTTTACCAGCACCAAAATAGCTGGGGTCCCCGATGACCTGCTTGGCTGTGACGACTTCGTCGCCACTGCGTACACCGACAAACTTGCCACTCTGATCAGTCACGATCTCATGAACTTGCTTGTCAAGCATGTAGGTTCCACCGTAGATGGCAGATAGACGAGCGAAAGACTGGGGAAGCTCCCCGAGACCGTACAATGGATAGATATAGGGTGACTTGCCATAGCGGGCCATCGAAGAAGTGTAGAGGATGATTCGATCGTAAGCGGGACGAGCAGGTTTTGTGATGTAACTGAGAAGGTGTCACCAGATACACAATGGTCTGTGTACAAATGCTTACTCGTCATCAAGATAGAGGGCCATGGCATGACCGATGAAATCCTGGGTACCAGGTTCAAGACCAAACTTCTCATACACCGCCTTCATGGAGTCCCTATCGAGATCGATGCCTAATGCGACAAAATGATTCAGTGCTGTACACAGCCAGAGTGATGCACTGACCTTGATGAGTTGCAGGGTCGTCATCCTTCCACCCTTGCAGGAATTCAAAGAACTTTTTAGCACGACGTTTCTCGAAGAGACCCATCAAAGGACTCTTTACAGCTTCTATCTCGGTGCTCGGTACTTTGGAGATTTTACCATCCCGATAAACAAAGCTTCCTGCGATCTGCTTAAACTCCAGATAGCGCGTCACGTCTGTGTGGACGAGGATCTTGGTGAGTTCTCCCGAGGCGATGATGAACTTGGGTATCAGATCAACGGCGTAGTCGCGATCGCGGCCGAGTTCCGTAGGTGGGGGCTGATCAGGCCTGAAGTTGCGATAGAGCTAGATGAGTTGATGTACGTGAGCAGCCGCGGGTAACACAGACAATGTTGGCGCGTAACTTGCCTGCGTCAAGTTCAAGCTGGCACTATCGCCCCCGTAATAGTCATTTCTATCCATGTGAAGGACCTTCTTGCCCTCGACTGAGAGGAGACCTGACAGGATACACTCTGTCAGACCTGTGCCGAGAACGATGACCTGGGGCAGCAAGTCAGCAACATGGAGGAGCCTGTTATCAGATCTTGGGGTTGAATTACATCGTACACCTCATCCATGGCTGATCGTTAACTCTCAATTAGACTGTGGGTGGTGACTGTAGGATAGATGAGGGATGGAACTGGTTGTTGGCAAGTAACGACCAGTGTGGACGAGTCGAGCAATCCACCAACGCCTCGACTACTTATAGCGCCACGTGCCACCGGCAAGCATTCTGCAAACAAACCCAACAGACATCGAGCCGGAAATTCAGCATGGTATTACGCGCGGCACTAGCATATGACTCAGTGGAAAGTGAAGATAACAAAACACGAGTAATAGTTGTGCGGCGCAGGTTCATGTTGGGTCAATTTTCCCCGTTGTCAGTCTCATACTCCCCATCCTCATCCAAACCATGTTCTTGTGAAGTTTCTCGTCTGTTTCGCCGGGACGAACGCCCACGCTGGCTTTTATTACCTCTGCTGGACTCAGGTGAGTACATCTTAGATAACTTCAAAATCGCTACGACAATCTGGTCAACGAGCAGAACAAGAGTATCACAGATCGTTGGGGTCGTACCAGATTCATTTTTACGATAAAATTCAGCCCAAGCCTTGCCGGATCGCTTAGTTTCGTACTGCCCCGTCACATGAGTTGAATGCGGAAAACGGATGAACACTCGAGGGTATAATCACGTACAGTTTCAGTAAAAGTTTGCCATCGTTCCTTACGCGACATTTCATCCCAATGATTCTTGGCAATGAACCTCGCGAGGGTGCACCAATCTCCCCGGGTAAACGAAGAGCCAGGTTCTCCCATATCGGCTTCGTCCTCATCGGTATCGGCGTTGGGGCCGCCAAAGTTTGAATGTGTTCTTTCAGAACGGAGTACGCCTTTCTGGTGACGTGAAGTTTCATTTGCTGACATTGTCTCGGAGTGAGCGTCGTCATCTTCGTCGTCTTGCATTTCCTCTTCCACTTCCACCTCTTCTTCTTCATTTTGTTGGTCTTCGTTGTCCTCTGGATCGGCCTCGGAATTGCCGTGATACGTGGCAAGGATCTTGTCGGCGATGTCATGACGCTGATGCCAATGTGAGGCCCAGGAAGTGGCACTATGGTGGGGTGCCTGGGTCGCTTCATTAGGGAATGCTGACCGCAAAGACAAGCAGGGAAATCGCTCACCTTTTCGTGAAGCAGTTCACACAGTTCCTTCTTGGTCAGCGAAGGATCTTGCTTCAAACGCCATACGAGAAACTTGAGGAAGTAGTCGCGGTCTTCCTTGGTATATTTATTTCCGTTAGTACCGGCTTGCACAATTGCAGGAGGGGTTGGGGAACGTGATGGGGGATCCGGGAGGGGGATGTGAACTTGAGGGGGCATTAGGTTCGGATAGTCGTTGGAAGGTAAGGGTGCAGTGAGGCTATTGAGCGTGGCCCTTGGGCGTTTAGGGGGACGAGTCAGTGCCGACGTTGTAGTGGTGACGGCTTGGGGAGTAGCACGTTTTCGCCGCGAGGGTTGCGAAGGAGCGGAAGAGCGAGCCTTCTTTGGGGAGGACTGGCGCGGACGCGGGGGTGGAGGGGGGGAGGAACGGGGAGGAGAGAGCTGTCGCTTTCGCGCGACTTGGTGAGATGTGCCTTCGCCTTTGACGCGAGGGGGCGACTTGCTCGGCACGAATGGCTTCTTGACGGTTTTTGGTTGGTCGGCTAAACGGGATACGAGGACGTCGAAGCGGTCGTGGTGGTCGAGGTAGTAGTCTTTCCAGAGGTTTGCAGCATGGTTATTGACCTCGAGGCATGTAAGTGGGGGAGGGACAGAGGACGACAGGAGACGTGACCTACCCCATGAAGACCCTCCAGAGCCTGTCTGTAAGTCTTGCCGGTCTGTCTGCTCTCGTGAAGCGCCTGAGCGAGGATGGTATCGTCGTTTTGGGACGAACCGACAGGTGTGCTGAGACGCAAAAAATCTTGTATGATCTGCTGGGGGACGGCGGAGGATAAGTCGAAGGGGAGGGAGTTGTGGTTTTGGTTTTGGTTTTGGTAATATTGGGGAGGGTTCGGATAGCTCTGGGCCTGCATCTGGGGCACCGAGGGGGGAGCAGAGGGGAGCTGGACTGGCTGGGACTGCTGCCAAGGAGAGGTGTGAAACTGCTGGGGCTGATTTTGGGGGAGCATCTGGGGCCAGCTGTCGCGGTGGTGAGGCTGGTGGTGGATGTGGAGTGGATGGCTATGGACTGGAAAGCGATCGGCGGGCACACCGTTGGGACTCGCAGCCGGGTTCATCGTCGCCTCCTGCAAATTCAACCCGCATACACTCTGCTCATACCACACCACGTGATCTCACCCGTGCTGTTCTCCACCACCATGCTCCGCACCATCGCATCTCGTCGTCCGTATGCCACTCTCTCCGCTCTCAGCCAGCCCGCCCGTGCAAGCGCCGAGAGGCTCTCTGCAGAGTGGAAAGGCACACACGCGACCGGTGGGAACACCAAGAACTACATCGGCGGTCAGTTTGTCGAGAGCACGGCGACCGTGTGGCATGACGTCGTCGATCCGGTTCGTCTCCGTCCCCCGCTCATCTCCCCCACCAACCTATTCCGTTGCTCTAGTCTACACAAACATTGCTCACCCGCGTCCCCGAGACCACCTCCACCGAGTTTGAACAAGCCGTCGATGCTGCTTCCCAGGCCTACAGGACCTGGAGCAGACAGAGCGTCTTGTCCCGCCAGCGTTTCGCCATCGAGTCTGTTACCTCCCGTCTGTCTCGTTCCCTCATTCAGCTCATACCCGCCCAGGTTACAAAGCCAAATCCGCCAAAACGCAGATGCCCTAGCCGCTAGTATCGTCTTGGAACAGGGAAAGACTTTGGCAGGTACACCCGTCTTCGTATTCGGCAGCAGCAATACTTGATTGGCACTCATAAAGATGCACATGGCGACGTCCTCCGCGGCCTCCAGGTTGTCGAAACTGCAATTGGAATCACTTCGACATTGCTTGGAGATAAAGTAGAAGGTATTATCGACATCCGTCCATGAATGTGACTTATTCTCTACAGTCAGTAAAGATATGGACACTGAAGTTCGCAAAGTGCCCTTGGGCGTTTGCGCAAGGTCGGTAACGAGCTACCTATCATGGCATCTGCGCATTCATGTCGTTGCATCACAGCATTGCTCCATTCAACTTTCCTGCGTACGTAGTATTCTTTCATTCAATGCTTCGCTGTTCATCCCCCCTTAGTATGATTCCACTGTGGACGATCCCAATGGCGGCCGTTACAGGAAACACTCTTATCCTCAAACCTTCAGAGCGTGACCCCGGCGCAGCCATGATCATTGCAGAGCTCTGCGAACGTTCAGGTAACACAGTCCTGGACTCCATCGTCTATCAAGTGCATACTAACATGTCGTGTGATAGGCCTGCCTGCTGGCGTCGTCAATGTAGTGCACGGAACGGTTCCCACCGTCAACGCTATCTGCGATCATCCCGCAATAAAGGCGATAAGTTTCGTTGGCGGCGACCGTGCCGGTCGGCATATATACGAAAGGCAAGTGAAAGGACCTCTCGAGTACAATAATAGCTGACCTTGAGTTCAGAGGCACCAGGAATGGCAAACGTGTTCAGGTAAGCTTACTCCTTCACCAAATGAACTATATGAATTATCCCGTCTAGGCGAATATGGGTGCCAAAAATCATGCAGTATTGATGCCTGACGGTAAATGCATGTTATTGGACACTGGACTGTTGCTAATAACCTTTATAGCAAACAAGAACCTTGCATTGAATTCGATCATAGGGGCGGCTTTTGGCGGTAAGGCATTTTTAGTCATAGTCTCCAGACGAGTGAATTGTGTCGACCAGCTGCTGGGCAGAGATGCATGGCTGTCTCTGTAGGTGAGTACTTCTCGAAAAGTTAGGCGACCCGAACTAGAAGGAGCACATTTCAGTCGTCCTGGTTGGAACTGCGCAGTCCTGGCTCCCTGAGCTACTTGAACGCGCCCGAAAACTTCAAGTCAACGGAGGATTCGAAAGTGGTGCAGACTTGTATGTGCTTTCCATCCTAGGTCAATCCGTGTTTCACCCCCCGATTGCTGCACAGAGGCCCTCTCATCTCGCCAGCCGCTAAGAGTCGTGTGGAAAGGCTCATATCTTCCGCAGCAGAAGAAGGCGGAAGCATTCATCTCGACGGACGTGGGATCACTGTGCCGGGCTACCCTAATGGCAATTTCGTTGGCCCTACCATTCTTGAAGCTACAACCACTATGCAATGCTACCGGTTAGTATTCTTTGTTCTCTTGTTTAACGTACTGTGTTTTACGTCTCTTGAAGTGAGGAGATTTTCGGTCCTGTGCTCACCATTATCTCTGCGGATACATTGGACGACGCTCTTGACATCATCAATGCAAACCGCTACGGCAACGGTGCTGTGATTTTTACGCAATCCGGCGCAACAGCACGCAAATTTGAGACAGAAGTGAACGTCGGTCAAATTGGTATCAATGTGCCTATCCCAGTCCCTCTTCCTATGTTTGCTTGGAGTGGTAATAAGGGAAGTGCCCTGGGCGACATCGGATTCTATGGCAAGAGGTATGTTGCGTCCCGGCAGGTTGTCTGATACGTAATTAACCAACATGTACACAGTGGGATCAATTTCTACACCCAAAATAAGGTGCGAGTTTCCAGTTGAAAGATATTTCGTGAAATGCTAATACTCCACACCAGACTACTACAAGCCTCTGGAGAGCTGAAGACGCTGTAGCCAACCGTGCGTCGGTAAACATGCCTACCTTGAACTGATTTACAGTTATCCGTACCGCCGGGGATGAGTTGGATACGGTTGCATTCTACATTATGCTACAGGAACAATGGATATGTACATCAGAGTATTGTCAGTTTTTGCTGACAACCTCGTCGAGGAAAGCTTTGGAAAGCTTTGTACACTCTTCGAAGCATCGTTCAAATCCCGTCTATGCGACATCGGACACATCAGACCTTGCCTTGAGTTACAACGAAAACCTCACAATATTCCCGTAATAAGGGTCCGAGATGGGCTTGTTGTCTAGGTATGATCCCCAAAGACGCACAGTTGCAGTACCTTCTCTCGGTTTCTTTGCCATCAAATTGCGAAGGTTTGATTCGTCTGCAGCAAGGATATACTGAAATCTGCTGAAATCTGCCTCCTTCACCTGGCGTGCAGAGTGGTCGATCGGTATGTTGTGCTGGATCCCAGTCAACCCGAGTTCTGTAGTAATTCGTAGTCTGAAACTGTTACCTTTTTACATGTCAAAATGGTCCTGCAGTGCCAAATAGTTGGTTAGAAGCCTCGATGTCAAGTATTGATCGAAGGCGTATACCTGTCATCTGGATCCTCGTCAACGTGGTATGCTCCAGTGCCCGCACTGTCGACTTCGATGTCGATCCCCCGCTTTGTAGCTTCATGCCTGAGCACGGCTTCCCCCATAGGAGAGCGACAGATATTACCCAGGCAGACGATAAGGACTAACAAGGTCATTGGTATTGTTGTATGTTGGCAGGTCGGATCGGTGGCTAATTAACGGGGTCGATCCCCACGGGCAAGCTTGGTACATAACAGCAGATTTCTAAACATGCCTTCACCGCCGATCCAGGTGTTCCTCACCACAATTGCCTCCCAGCCTGTCCTCCGAAAGCGTCAAGGTCAGTCGCGTGCTCAGGCTACAATTCTATGATTGTCGGATTTTGGTCGAGAGTCATGGATCCTTTTCACAGAATACATCTTGCGCATTTTGCAGACCAAGAAGATCCCGTTCATTTCTTACGACTTGGCTTCAGACGAAGACGCCAAACGCTTGTGGAAGAGAAAGGCTCCACTCAGTGCGTGATGTCGAGCATGGCGCTAACGCCTGTCTCAGTTCTGATCTGGCGCAGATAAGCAGCAGTTACCTGGCATACTCGTCGGGGGCAGATACCCAGGTGTGCGTAGACCACGTTCAACCGCACATGTCGACCTATAACCGAGATATCGTACATAGGACTTCGACGCATTGTTGGCATCGCCTGTTTTTATCATGCCGTCCACCCTGCTGATCCCCTTGCCATCAGTGAAGAAGCCGTCGAATATGACGAGCTAGACAGTTTTTTACGACTCAAGGAAAGCTGGAATGTAGAGGTCGACGAAGACCGTCCTGCGCCCGCCGCAAAACCTGTTGGTGTCCCAGGAGCGGTTCCCGTGTCTCAGATGACCCCAGAACATCACAAGCCCAAGTTTTTCCCCCAAGATCCCGACTCCCCGTTGAAGCCAGTGAACAAACGAAATGATTTTGATATCAGCACAGAGCTCGAAGGCTTCGGACTGCAGGGAGTAAGAGTCACAGACGACGACTTGAGACAGCTAGTCAAGGATCTTGGTCTTGATGGCGATGAGGCGGCGGACATGGTGCGGAGTCTGGGGGGAGAGGCAAACACGAGCAATTCCTCGAAGCTGGTTGTTGAAGACAAATCCGAGGTGGAAGCAGCGAAAGAGATCGAACCCGCTAAGGCGGAAGTATCTGTACAGAATGAGAGTAGTGTATCTAGGTAATTACATGCTTAGTGTAACATACGGTCAAGAGCGAATTGTACTATAGTAACATATCGAAGGGAATGTGGTTCAGTATAATGAATTTAGATTCGTGAAAACTGGTGTCAGAGTTTGCATGACGGCATGTTAACAAGGAAGCCGCCATCCAGCGCAATCGTTGCGCCGTTGACATACGCGCCAGCTCGACTTGCGAGGAAAAGAGCGGCGCCTCCGATGTCCTCTGGAGTGCCTAGGCGGTTGGTCGGAATTTGCGACATGAAAATGTCTCCCGCAGTATCCAACATTTCAGCGGTCACTGCTCAAACATTCCCTTATCCAGGATCACATTGATTTACGAACCAAGCAACTTACGCTTGCTCCGGAAGGCTCCTGAGGATGGAAACGGTCAAATTGGCCAATGCAACTACACCGCAGGAGAATTTAACATACCGCAGGCAATGGTATTGCTTAATATCCCTTCCTTGCCGAGTCGTCCCGCGAGGTGGCGACTCAAGTGATGAAGTCCTGCCTTTGCGGCAGAGTACGCATAGGTGTCGTGATCGGGAACACCCAGACCTTCAACACTACCAACCTGGTGAAGAGTGGGTTTCAAGTCAAGAGACGGGGTCCTGTGCGTACATTAATGATTCGGGACGGGTCATTGAAGACATTCCCAGTTTGGCCACCCTGGGCGACACCCGCGCGGAGAAGAGGCAGGAGTTTCTGTGTTAAAGTAAAGACTCTTTGCAGGTTTAACGTAAGTACTTTTGAAAAGCCTTCATCCTGCGTTGCACGTCAACTTTGGGTCGAGATAGAGCCTGGGAACGGACCGACCGAATACTCATCCAAGGACTGAGCCCATACTGTCCCGGCGTTATTGACGAGGACATGAAGAGCCTTTTCTCTCGCTTCAAGTTCTTGCACCAGACGTTCTACTTCTGAAAGCTTGGAGACATCCGCAGGGATGGACACACACGTGCCCGGTCCAAGGGCAGAAAGTTGTGCCGCAGACGCGTTGCAGTCCGTGGCAGAACGCGCCGAGATGTAGACCTAAATCCCGGAACACCACCCTCCATCAATTTGAGACAGACAACCGCCAAGAGTTCGGAGACTCACGGTTGCGCCGTTTCTGACGAAAGCGGAGGCGATCTGGGAAGATGAATGGTTGTACTTTTCTTGCAGGCGCCGTGCTCACCATCTTCCCAATCCCACGGGACCCACCAGTGACAAGAACGACTTTGCCCGCGACAGCAAACAACGATTCAGCTTGTACGGAACTCATTGTTGACACTGACTGGACCAAACTGAAGTTATAATGGTGGTAAGAGACAGGGTTTGATCACGGTTTAAACTGCGGGGCTTATACTGGCCCACCAGAAGAGACCCATGATGGCCAACCTATTGTCCATGAGTGTCTAAGGATACAAGCCAGATTTACCGATTGCCGGCATCAATGGAGGGAACAAGAGTCGAGCTGATTGTGACAATACAAATATTGTCATACTGAATTATCAATGCAAATTAACTCGTGTGCCTAATTTGATAAAACATGTGAATACGCAATTCTCGGTCTGTATTTAGTACCTGCAGGGTTCAACGGATGATCAGCTGAACGAAATCTAGTTTTCAGAGTCTAAGAGAACATCAGACATGCGTGATCGTCGCCGCTTGAGAGAAAAGTCATCCGATGCAAGGGCTGAACGAATATCGACGGGAACATCCTCGGATTTGAATACCTATAAATGTCGTGACTAAGAATCATGAAAGCAAGTACGGTTTAGAACGGACAGTGTTTGGAACACGACTTTCACCAGCAACGTTTCTCCGCGGGCGTTTTCGGACCCGGGCAGGCCTGTCTTCCTTGGGTTCGGATCCATTAGGTGTTTCATCCATGGACACGCGCCACTGAACCGCAGGTAGGATGCATGCAGCTAGGATGATGACAGAAAGAGAGAAGAAAGCAGCAGATGCGACAAGTGCAAATGTGAGGGGGAAGCGAGACACAAGACCCCTGATGGAGAAAGTCAGTAACAACCTTTGGATTGAGGGATAGGAGCTTACCGAATTCCATGGCGCCTGACAGCACCCCTCAGGGCAGCATTCCAAACGCTCAACTCGCGACCCTCACCGTTACCTAAGCTTTTCCAACCATCCTTGCGGCCAAGGTCGATTCTTGCATTCATATGTGAGGTACCGGGGACATAGGAGGACAGTAAAGGGAGATCCAAATCAATGAGACGTGGGATGGTGGAGAACGAGAAAGTAGCACGCTTGGGGGGAAGTACAATAGCCTCGATGATGGTAAGAAGAAAAAAACAAGAATGAAGAACGAAATAAACGCACTGGTCTGCTTATCGTGACTAGGGTCTTGTTGGAAGGCGTGGAGAGCGACAAGGTGGTCATGAAGTTGCCGAGTGCAAAATTTGCTTCAGACGCCGGGAGGACCAACTGGAGGAAAACGTCGTACGGCTGAGCGGTGGAGAGAGGAGGCAGCGATAGCTCGGCGTACGGCGAGGAACCGTCGCTGTAATTGAGGTAAGCAAGCGCAAGAGAACGGACAAGGGGGACTGACCCGTATTGGAGATAGATAGGGACTTGCCAGGCGACAGGGATGTTTTTCCAGATGTACCAGCCAGAGAAGAGGGAGAAGAAAAGGATGAGTGGGACCAGGGATAGACAGACGAGCAAGGGTACGAGATGAGAGGCCATCCTGAACAAGGTAACGGAAGGAAGGAGATACGCGACACATCTGCGGAGGATGGAGACGGCAATGCGGAGCGGATTGTAAGTTGATACAAAGGGCAGACGGGCTCCATCGTCGTCTGGCTCGAGTTTTGGCAGAGGGCGGACCATCGTGCTCGACGCGGTGAGGGGTCTTGATAATCGGAGCTTGAAAGACTTTGTGATCAAGACAAAGTTGCTAGCAAGCAACAATCATTATACAAATGAACATCATCGATCTCATTGGCAAACCACCCTCGGCGCACCTCCTTGCCCGGTACCTCAGCACGCTGTCTCCTGGCACCACCCCCGCCCCAGACATCAAATCTTACTCAGACATCGTTTACTTCAACTACTTGACGCTCGGCGTCAGCTTCCAGTTCTCTCCTCGGAATGGGTACAAGCCCGCGACCGGCTTGAGGCGCGAGCAGCTCAAGGACGATGATCTGCAGTTGGAGGCGGTAGACATCTACAATGTCGGGCCCGCCAAATCTAGAGAGCCTGCCTTTTCCATGTACCCACGTCTACCGATTGAGATACACTTGGCAGGAACGACCCCGGCTGTGATCACGATTGCAAAAGACACCACTGGCAAGGAATTCGTTGGGTGGTTGGGAGAGCCGAGCAGAAAGGGTGGTGGTGCGGGACCGTCGAGCGGGTCGATCCACATCTGGTGTGAATGGTCGCAGCAGGGAATCATGGTGGAATTTGGGGGCAATGATGCGAGAGGACCGCAGGCTTGGGAGCGGGGAGGGGATGCAGCGTGGAGGGTGGTGACGATATTTGAGCCCAAGTCCAACTCTACCCCGCGTGCGTGATTGTCTCGTGTCCTTACGGGTGATATAAAAGCGGTCACTTCATGTAAAACAACCGTCTCCATCTCTCTCTCAAACCTCGCCATGGCAGCACCACCTGACGTGACTACCAAAGCGATGGGCGGCAAGTTTCTCATGGTCAACTTTCCTCTCCTCTTCTTGTCGTCCTCGCTCATCTCCCCCAACAATAGAACAAGTCCCTCAGTGACAGCACCGATGAAATTCTCCGGCTGCAGGGCGTGTCATGGTTCACCCGTCGCGCTATCGCCATGTTCACTCTCACGCTTGCCATAAAGCACACCACGGACGAAGCCGGCGTCGAGCACATCGACATCGACCAGACGCTCTCTGGAGGCATCTCCGGCGACAGTGAGAACCGTATTCTGGACTGGCAGGAGCGTGACGAATACGACAAGATTTTTGGCTCTGTGACTGGAAAGTCGCGCAGGATTCCCGTAGAGGAGATCACCGACGAGTTCTTGAAGAAAGACTGGACTCAGGATACCATCGACGACGACATCGTTTTGACCGATTCCTGGAGCACTCCCGGCAAGAACAGTTACACGTGGAGAGCGGTACAGGTAACCGCTTCGCTTTCAAGTTTCATTGTGTAACTTATTCTTACCCGCCCAACTCAACAACCAGACGTGGGGCTTCGCGATGGTGAATGGGGAAAGGCGATATGTTAGACACACCACCTTCACCTCGTCTCAGAAGCAGGATGGCCCGATTCACACCCGTTTCGTCTATGACTATCGTAAGTACTCCA
>JBBPRX010000732.1:0-12056 GCA_038093195.1 Boletus fagicola | reverse complement strand
ATCTATTATCGTGAGAATTTCACCGCCATGTTCATGGATGGTGGCTTTTCTGCGGACCGGTCATGGGCACTGGGCAGGCCCAGGCATGCGCCAATGAAATGGGACGTAACGCCTGTTATCAATTCCGACCTGCATCATGAGTTCCGACATTGTTTCCATCGATGGGTGATCTGCGCTCGACGTCTGCGGGCTCGATTATTGGACAAGCCAGAGTAGTGAGGAAAGGAATGACGCTGCTAGGCCGGGATGGAATCTACTAGTAGTATTCTAAGTACAACGCTTAGCAGGACAAGAATGATAGGATAAAATTGACACAACAGTCAGCTCAGCCTCTGCTGACTCAGCGCTGTTTTCCAAGTTTCCCGTTTCCCTCCGAGGGAAACGGGAAACGGGAAAACAGTATTGTGCACAACCATATCGTTCACTTCACACCTGTCACAACTGTCTTGAAGGTGATCGGTCCGGAAAGAATGATCTGATCTGCTCAGAGTTTCTCTCAATGACGTTCTTTCGAACGCTTTACCACTGGTTGGCGCGGGTCTTTCGGACATATTTTAGCACCAAAGCACATTCGATCCAAAATCCCAACACCCTTATTCATACAAACCAATCAAGGAAGAAAGAAAGCAAAGTATTTCGAGAGCCGCCATGACGACTTGATCACTCGCATCTTTCGGCTGTTCACGTTGATGGGAGAGAAGCCGACATTGATCAACCCGTTCTACGTGCGTGGAGAACGATCAGCATCGCTCTTGTGTCCAGGAAACTATGTACATAGGTGTTGCCAGTACGAGACCCTGGGTGGTGGGAAGGGTGATCCCAAGTAATCCGAGGAGGGCGGTAACCGTGGAGGAGGTTTGCTATAGTGTGGGCCATCGTTAGCGCACAGCGGCTGCGACTACAGCAAGAGCAGCGACAGGGAAAAGGACAGAGAAGCGGATGTACATCTTTCTAGCGGTGGGTGACTTGAATTGTTTGAAAGGCGACCAGATACCGTTTTGCTGACGGCGAGCGGTTCTGCAATTTACCCTTTATACAGAGAGGGGAGCCTCTTCCCCCTGCCATTGTACCCCTCTCCACACAGCCTGTTCGCCCAGCACACGTTGGTCAATGCGACGGGGTCGGGCGCACTTGCCTGTTATTCCGTCAAAGCGATGTAATGAGGGGAAACGGACCAAGTGAAATGTCGAGGCTCACCAGCGGCGTTGTTGGCTGGGCATATCATACGATCACCGCTCATTTGTGCTTAGACCAACGAAAACACATCGAACACGGCGGACCCCATCCTGCCGCAGGGGCTCAGGGGAAATGCAAAATGAAATAACCAGAGGAAATAAGCCAAGTCTGTGAAATGTCGAGACCCGCGAGCAGCGTTGTTGGCTGCATCATATGATTACTGCTCGTTTGTGCTTACACTAACGAAAACGCATCGAATACGGCGGGAAGGATCCAACTCTATCCTGCCGCAGGGGCTCAGGGGAAACACAACAAAAGGGTTGTCTACCATCAGAAACTAATACCAAAACATCAGTGCCTGGGTGAGGAAATGATCAGAATCATAACGCAACGTACGTGAATACAAGCAATTACAGCCAGTGATGCTGATGCGGCTTGTGAGCCTGGGTCCAGACACCACTGGGCCCTGGCAGCTGAACACAATGTAGGCACGGATTATGGGCGTGCCGATTGATCGATTTTAAGGCGGCCCACAACTACACAAAGTGACACAAACTTAACGATTACCTCGAGAACGTTATTCCGTCATTTGGCCGATAATGACCACGAGGTCAAACACTTAGTTTGATCATTTCAAATCACGGCGCGCCTGGACCTAACAGAAGCTATCAGGAATTAGTAAGAATATCGAGGCAGTTGTGCGGCCATCATGATCTGAGTGATGGAAGGGACGTACCTCACTATCACCGTATAGGTTATACAACACAAGTCAACTAATGCACGAACACCGACTCACCACGTCAACCTGAGACTCATCGCAAGAACATGACATTTTGATGCTTTCCCGGTGTCAACTGGTCCTCCGTTGCATTTAGTCTAAGACGTGGGCCGTCACGCGTCATGTGGCTGCCAGTAGCCCAAGAGCAGCCAACTGTACTTTCGGTGCTCTCTATCTGGATATCCACACTGTTCGTGTTCAACTTGGGGACTAGTACTAGTTAATACAATCCCCTCGACCAGTCTTACGCCAGGTCCAAGTCCAAGTTTAACGGGGCTCTGCCACTCATTCGTCGAGCAGCAAAACTTCCAGCAGCACAAAGCCAGCACCATCCATGGTCACTCCCGATTCATCCCTTCAACTAAGAATACGGTGAACGGGAACTGTAGATCGGCGATATATTAATAATGATACGCAAGGTAGTGACTAATGCCTGCTATCAATGTCCGACCTATGGTTTGATCGACGTGCTGATTACCACCGGTCCACCATCCGTTCCGACGTTTAAATTACTTCCGTCTGCGCTCGAGGCGAGAGTATGTCCCTTCATTTTGTGATATGCCTATATCTGTGCGCCCAATGTTTTATTTGTTTACACCTCATACCATCGCAATGTGACCAGCCCAGAGAGGAAGATCTGATCCAAGCTTCTCAATATATATATCTATATTTCATTCAAGCAAATTCCAGCACCAAAGGAGGACCCATTCCATTCGATCGCATTTCCTTTATACACTGACACAAAATGCGTATTTAGATCAAGAAATAAATTTTTGAGAGCCACTGTGACGAATTGGGTACCGCCGCATATTCCGTCTGTTTACGCATTGATGTTGATGGGAGTGCAGCCGATGTTAATCAAACCGTTCTGTGTGTAAAGGAGAATGATGAGCATTGTTCGTGCGCTCAGAAAACAAGGTCAACTTACGAAGTTATTGCCAGTGCAGCAGACGGACTGCTGGGTGCACGAAGCGCCTGTACCCGTACCGACGACTGTGATCGGGGTGCAGCTGAGCCCGACGAGAACCGGGATGCTGGGAAGGACAATCCCGAGTAGTCCGGCGAGGTAGCTAACGGTTGGGTCATTTTGCTACAGTGTGGGCTATCGTTAGCGCAAAGCGCGAAAGCGTGAGGGGTAGGAAAATCTCACGGAGACAGCACTGTTGCAGCATTGCATCGAGCCGGTGTTGCATTGGGAGGTGCCGCCACGGGCTTCGAGCTCGCTGGGCGCAGCGGCGACGACTGCAGCAAGGGCAGCAATGGGGAGAAGGGCAGAGAAGCGGATGAACATCTTTCTAGCGGTGGGTGATCTGAGTTGTTCGAGAGACGACTAGATACTGTTTTACTGATGGTGAGTGGTTCTGCAACTCACCTTTTATACAGAGAGGAGGGCCTCATACCCCCCTCCCCCTTCCATTTCACCCCTCTACACACAACCCTTTTGCCAAGCATGCCTGCCGTGCGACGAGCTCCGCCCAACGTACCTGTCATTCCGTCAGAGCAAAGTAATAAGGGGAGGGCAACAGTCAGGTGTTTCGTGAAATGTCGAGACCTACTACTGTCATTCTTGGCCGAAAATATCATATGACCACCGTTGATTGGTGCTTGGACTAACGAAACGAATTGAATATCATGGGGAGGATTGGTCGGGCCCCGATCTTCTCGCAGGATCTCAGGGGGAACACGAAATATAGGGTCATCCATCGCGGAGATTAGTGAAACACTGGTGCCTGGGTGAGACAAAGATCAGAATGCAAAGTACGTGAATACAAGCACTCACGATTGGCGGGGCAGCCACCGATGGCAGGTCGTGAAACGCAATGTACGCGCGGATCACGTGAACGCCGATTGATCGGTCCCAAGGCGGCCCACAACTGCATAAACTAACATGAAAACGACCGTCTCAACTCTCGAGAGCTTTGTTCCGTCCCTTGGCATCTGGCCAATCATGACTAGGTATGGCTATGCAAACACCACGTTCATGTCGGGGTAGTTGGCGCGCAGGGACGTAAAAGATACTGCCAAGGTGGGTAAGACCCTCAAGCCTTGGGGCCATTGTGCGGCCAACATAATGATGGAAAGGACGTACCTCAATATGGCGTACATTGTGATACGTACAACACCGGTCTGTGACTCAGGCTTCACCACCGAGACCCTGGAAGTGAGACTCAGAGAGCAGGTTTTGTTCTCCGAGGATAGGTAGCGGCCTGTGAAATTTTTCGGAGAAGGGAAATATGTAACTGAATCCTAAGATTCAGGATATCCATTGACGAACGACGACACGCCCGCTTCGTGCTTGGTATGACACGCTCACGATCCGAGAGTTAGTCTGTTTAACTTTATCATCCAGCTGGCAGAGAACTCACTCTACAGAACATGATATCAAGTATTTTCTCTCGAATGAGTTGAACTTGTATGACATACCGAATGACGAACCAAAGCCGCGTTGAAGAAAGAACCTAATGAGGGTTTACGAGTCTGTCAAGGTCCATCAGCATTCTGAAGCGAGCTTTGGGACGACCTACGCCCGTTTCTTTTTTGGAAGGACCCTTAATTCCCCTTTTCGCCGACCCGTTCTCCAATCACAGCTCCTGAATGGCCTACGAAAGTGTCATCAAGTGGTAACGTCATACAGTGTCTTTGCAGATGTCTATGCTCGTCTTCAAATTTCAAATACGTGGTAGGCTACTGTTCATGGATAAAACGAAAACGACATGAAGTCTGAAAGCTTCTTGGGGCGATATTATGTAAGCCGGCTGCATGAGTTCGGGGAGAAAAACTACGTGTGATGACCCTTTTAACCGGAATGCCCACCATTATCTTGTCTGCACTGAATGTATGATTGTCTAAATCTGACGAAGGTGTGAGTTCATTGTAGAAGTTGTCGGGAGCAGGAGATTGTAGGATACTACGTTAGGGGAATACTAAATTTAGTATCCAAACTCGAACACCTTGTGGCGCGATGCTTTGATCGGCTTCACCCATGTGCATGTAGTCTCCCCAAACCAGACCTAAAAACCTCGAGGTCAGAAGACAGTCGTTCTGTTCCTACGAAGATGTGCATGATTCCTGAGGTCTGTTAGGTATCGATTCAAAATCTCGCAGGCAAACAACGGCCAGAAACAAAGACATAAATTGAAGCTACTCATGGGGATGGATATGCTCGAGTCCACCGACCCTTTTGGAAAAGGTGTATGGTTTTCGTAAGTTGAAGTCTTTTGAGGATGTTTGTCTTTGATGGAGGCTGGGTACGCTAACTTTCTTCGGACCAAAGTACTTTCCTTTCATAGTAGGAAGTGGTTCGAGCTGGATTTGAGTCCACCTTCTATCACGACCTTCTGCTTCGCCGCCCTGCCGGCATTCTTGATATGAACCTGGCTCCCAAAAATGCCTACGCAGCCTT
Source organism: Boletus fagicola (assembly GCA_038093195.1). Taxonomy (NCBI): domain Eukaryota; kingdom Fungi; phylum Basidiomycota; class Agaricomycetes; order Boletales; family Boletaceae; genus Boletus; species Boletus fagicola. The sequence goes on along the minus strand of JBBPRX010000732.1, from coordinate 6,699 downwards.
GCGATAGTATTTTTAACCCTGGACATAATCGAACTCGGTGTGCTACACGTCCGCTTCGTGGTGTTGACCTCAGTACCATCAGGCATATGCGCGAGGCGACAGACCGACGTATTTAGTTTCCCCGTCCCGAGGTGTTTGGTCGATCAATTCATTGTTCGCTTCTTCCACAGAATGCAGCTTGTGCGTATGCCACCCATTCACAGTCTATTTATCTTTTCTCACGTACTGCTCGCCAGAAAATCATCAATTTTCTTCATCACGGACGAAAACATCGTGTCCAGAGCCTAAGGGACGGAACGGCGCCACATCTTCCTATTTTTTATAAGGCAGTGGTTCAAGATCCGTCCCACGTTAATCACTATCCCCTACTAGAGGCAGGCACTTCGGAGCTATCCTGCATAACGTTCAGGGGCTCGCCGGGATCGGCTGTGTTGTGAGCACCGGCATCGGTGGCAGCAGTGGTGGCATTTGCACCCGGTTTCCCGTACGTGTGCTGTACCGATAACAGCTACGTGAGTCGATACAAGCATAGAACATCGTTGATCGACGCTAATTACTTCTCCCCAGCTTTTCCCACTTGCAGAAGGGGGTCATCAACTTTGGCTGCGCTCCCGTTATTTCCACCATGTGATACCTATAGACTATATCTGACACATTTACCAGGTTCTCTTCCTTATCGCTGGATATTCGACTTGCTTCTTGATACCTAATGCGGAGTCGACTGGAGATTTACGTTAGCGTCTGAGAACAATCCAGCCCCAGCCTTTGGTAAGGCGTTCTGTCACACGACGACCAGTATGTTTTCAGTACCAGAACAATTGTCTGGTGAGTTTAACATCAAATGTGGACGAGACAGCGGACGCTCGATCCGTCGGATTCGCCGTACACAACTAAAACTTCCTGTCGAGTTGTCAATCGACCGAATGGCGGCCGCGTCGGAGATCAGTTCAAACTACCGCTAATATGATATGTCGCGTCCCTTTGTCTCGTTTGAGCATGCGAGACTGGCGGAACGGGTTCGTGATACGGTTCGACAGAGTTCAGTACCATCAACTTTTACCTACAAGCACAAATAATCAAAGTTATCAGATCGGGCTGCAGCTCGTTCACTCTCCCACGCGGCTTGAAAAATACTTACAAAAATGGGAGGCGAGAACGCCGGGAGGTATCAACCTCACACGTTGACGGTCACGGGGGGCAGCCAGTGACAAGCACCCCGCTCTGCATAGAGATGCGGCCAAGGAAGAGGATTATCACTTCCTCAGCACACAGTACCAGTCAACGATGAACCACCGCAACCGCGTGGTATCGACTCACGTAGTCGTTCCCAGTGCAGCACACAGGGTGCTGAATGCATGCTGCCATGCTGCACACACCGATGACGGTGGTAGGGGAACAGGTGAGCCCGACGGGTACCTGAACGCCAGTGAGAGAAATGCCAAGCCCTCCGGCGATTTGGGTGATGGTCAGGTCACTCGCCTGTGAACAGCTGGGTCCATGAATCGCCTACGGGGAAAGGGTGGATGGAAGAGATGTCTCACAGGAAGAACCTGGTGTGTTGCAGGAGCCTGAGCGCATTTCTCAAAGGCAGCAGAATGAACATCGTTGGTAGTCGAGTGGTTTTCATATGAAAAGCATGTTGGCAGATCGACAAATTGCAACGAAACGAGGCTGTTGGAAGTGAGGACGGAGGTCCCTTGTTGTGCCACTTGTATGTAGTGCCTGACGTGCTGCAGATTGAACGCACTTTTGTCCAAACTTGAGCGCTTGAGCTTGAAACCAGGTCATGGGTGCACCGTGAAGTGACGCTGAGGATGTCTGCCAGCGCGGATGGCCCTACTTGAAGGCCATTCAAAAACGCTGGATCTTAAACGGAATTTCACCCACGTTTTTCTCCGGAGGCTGGTTGGAAACTAAAACAACATATGAGGAAGTGACCACACCTTCACTGCTCAGGGTTTTTGCTGTCAACAGCCGTTCATAATGAAAGTTAACACCCAACCCAACTCTTGGCAGTCTCACCTCCACAGAGTCCACACCATCCTTTCGCTCGGATCCCGCTCGGGCCCCTAGCTAGCAGCTCTACGACCTCCGCTACTACCCCCGCGACTGCTGCACTCCCAGACTTAAGTTTGTGTGGGCCGTCGTAAAAAAGTTCGAGCTCATCACCATCGAGGACGATCGCTGGGATTCCGTTCGTTTTCTTCCTTGCTCATCATCATCATCATCTCCTCACTCTTTTCACAGATATTCACAGCTCGCACCAACGAACACTCCTCTCCCCCGCCCTCTCTCTCGTGCCCGAGTTTGCAGACGTCTCCGATGCCCTCTTCAAACTTCGTCTCAGCCCTGCCACCACCCTCTCCACCCCCCTCGTAACGCCCCCTTCCCTCGTCTACCTCTCCTCCCTTTCCATAACTGACCAGCTCCACGAAATCCACGAATAATCCTGACCAGCTGTCTCCAAGCGCGTCCTCCTCGACACCAACATTCCCGATCCCTAACACGCCAACGACATCCTCTCTCTCGCGGGCGCCGTCTTTGCTCTCGTCGATCAATTGGCAGCCGGAAAGGTCGTCTTGCACCCAGAGACAAGGATAAAGCTATATAAAAAAAGGTGAGAGAATACGTCGAAAGGGATATCAAAGAGGAAGAGATCGGGGAAATGAAGGAGGCTCGAGGAGGTCTGTTACTTCACAAAGTTATTCACTCTCCTCATCCTTGCTCCACGCTGCCGAAGGGGAAAAGGCCGCCAAATGCAAGGCCGAGCAAGATAGGAACCCAGAGCTCAGCGCCGTCGAGCAGAAAAGGTCTTGTTTGTTTGTTTGTTTGTTTTCCCTCACGTCTCTTCTTCCGTCTCGCATCCCGATCAGCAGCTTCTGGAGTGCACCCACAAACGTGCTATCAGAAAATCTCAGGGTAAGGTTGTCCGCAAGGCATGGCTCTCCCTCCTCATCATTTCCCTTTACCTGTCGTGGTAACATGATTTTGCTACATCCTAGTTTCAGCTTTTCAATCATAGAGTTGCACATTTAAAGCCCTCATTCATGTGTGATACATTCTATGCCCTGGTGTCTAATTGGTAATGACAGATCAAGATCCACCAACCCCAACACGACTATCCCTCAGGATGCACCAGGTGAGGGTTCCCTCGTAGCAGACACACTCGGCCCACCCGCGCCAACTACACCTCTCTCACGATCCCTAATCACGCTCCCCAAGACATAAACACCCACAACAATTCGCCTCCCTCTCCCTCTCCCTCTCCTCCTTTTCTATACCATCTCCTATCGACGCCAGATTCCCGCTCGCTCTCTGTCTCGTTTTCACCCCCGAGCGTCCTCTGTTCGCTCCCTGTTCTTCCCCCGAAGATTCTGTGTGTCCCAAGGCATTCACGGGACACTTTGTTCCATCAAGCCCCCATCGAGACGTCTATCGCCGTTGCCCCTTGCCCTTGCCCGTCCTTCGTCCTCTTGGACCCGTCTCCTTTCCGACCGCGCTGGGTCCATGTCCACCTGTGCCCAGTACATTCTCCCTCCCGAACACGACGCTCCGCAACTCCTCTCCCTTGTCGAAGCCCACATGTCGTCCACCCTCAGCCGCGCGGCTTCATACCGGAGGGCTGGCACAGGTAAAACTACCGAAAGCGTGTGGAGCACAACCACAACAGCCGCGAGGCCCGGTGGTGTGTGGGCTTGGAATGCGGACGGCAATGCTGCGGGCAAGGTGGGCGAGATCGCGGCTGTGGGGGACGCAGCAGCTGGGCCAACCGGCGCAGCAGGACGGTGGGAGGTGAGCGCATCGATTATGGGTTTGTGTACTGTATGTGCGCAGTCGAAGCTTGGGTAAGGGTCGCCGCGAGGTACTTTTAGCAGCGTCGAAGGTTGGTACTGAAAATACAAACAGCGCCCAAGCCTCGACACACTTTACGACCCGTTCTAGATGTGCCCCTCGCCCCCGCATCATAGGAATCTGTCCCGCACAGCTCGAAAGCATGCGCATCCAGTACGTAGGCAGCACAGGTATGTGCTACACGGAAGGAAGATCGTGAGTACCCAAGGCACACGCTTCAGTACTGCGTTGGTCCGTTCTTTTGAGCAACAAAGAATGAGCTTCTATGCGCGACCTTCATAATCGAGGTGGATTGGCCACTAGGTTCTCCCAAAATTTCTGCCCCTCAATTCAAAGTTCTTCTTGCATGGTCATCTGCTTCCAGCTGCCCGAACACGTGCTCTTTCAGCCCTTTCGTTCCCTCTCATCCTCAAGCTCGCCTTTGATACTTCCCGCAACAGATGTTGTCGTAAGTGGGCTAGATATACCACATGTCGATGTCGTAGCCCAGATCCGGCTAGAAGACAAACCCGTTGAGAGGCACTAGGTACTGACCACCATAACGCACTGATGAGCACAGCTATTCTTCTGCGGATGAATGACAGCCATACTCCAAAACCGATAGCAATATCCAAAACAATAATCATTAAGATCACGTCGACCACATTGGTTAATGTACTTGTGGACCATGGTGCTCATCCTCTGCAAAAACGTCAGGTTGGTTCAACTGCTGTAAGACCGCAAACCTCATCCAAAGACATTCCGTGAGTCGAAGCACGCCCCACCTAGCAAAAAAGAAGAAAGAGAATGCATACCAGAATGTGCATTCAAAATCACTGCCTTCTGGGCCTTCTCCGGATCAAACAACATCACAAAGTATCGCAACTGATCGTACATTTCGACGTCCGAGTACTCGAACCGAGCAACCGCGGCCATACGCACCCATCGAACACGTCTACCGTCCAGTGCCCACATGTCACGTCATCGCAGACCGTCCACTCTTTGCAATACTGTCCGATACAAGTGCATATTTGGACCTCAAGTTGGGACTGCAGATTGAATTCCCCAAATTAGTGGTTGCATGCTGGACAAATAGGGCCAGAGGGGCGCAGGATCAACGACTGTATGCACATGCTCATGTGCTCTGGAGATGTTGTCTGATGATGTGTGGGACGGTTTGGCCAAGAACGACATCTGCCCTTGGCATCCCGACACGGAACAGGAAACGATTCAGAGTTTCAGAACTGTTCTGTGCCGGACACCTGTAAGTCGAGTGTGGTAAATACATAACCTGCTTTAGATCCCACAGAGGCTTTGTAACGGCTAGGATCAAGTCCTTTACACCTGTCAAGCAAGCTTCGAAACGGCACATCAACTCACTGAGGCATTTGGCCAACCGGGCCCTACCAGTTATCTTTAACGACTGTTTTCTGATCTCGAGGTTTTAGGTCTGGTTTGGGAAGTTCACGGGATCGCACAAACGTTCGATGTGTGGAAACAGCCCTTTCTGTTCGCAATACCACTACGCGCGCGCGATGCGAGATCGCCGAGATAGGGGGGCGGAAGTCTTGCCTTCTGAGTACATATTGCAACTGTCTTGAACGTGATCGGTCCGGAGAGATTGATCTGATGCGAGCTTCTCTCAATGATGTTCTTTTGGACGTTTCACCACTCGTTCGCGCGGGTCTTTCAGACATATTTTTAACACCAAAGAACGACCCACTCATTCGATCCAAAATACCGTAACCCTTATTCATACAAACTACACAAGGAAGATAGAAAACATTTCGAGAACCGCCGTGACAACTTGATCACTGTCGCATCTTTGGCTTGCTCAAAGGTTGATGTTGATGGGATTGCAGCCGATATTGACCAATCCGTTCTATGTACGCGGAGGAGAACAACCGACGTTCAGCATCGCTCGTGCGTTCAGAAAACAAGTTCGACTTACGAAGGTGTTACCAGTGCAGCAGACAGGCTGCTGGGTGCACGTAGCGCCCGTACCACCGGTCGGGGAGCAGCTGACCCCGACGAGACCCTGGGAGCCGGGAAGGACGACCCCGAGTAATCCGAAGAGCTCAGCGATCATGGAGGAGGTTTGCTATAGCTATCGTTAGCGCGAAGGGCGAAAGTGTGAGGAGCAGTGGAATATTACGTCGTAAGTAGTGTTGCAGCATTGGATTGGACCGGTGTTGCACTGGGAGGTGGTTTGACGGGCTTCGATCGCGCCGGGTGCAGCGGATGCGACTGCAGCAAGAGCAGCGACAGGGAGAAGGGCAGAGAAGCGGATGTACATCTTTCTAGCGGTGGGTGAGTTGAGTTGTTCGAGTGACGACCAGATAACGTTTTGCCGATGGTGAGCGGTTCTGCAACTCACCTTTTATACAGAGAGGGGGGCTTCTTCCCCCCCCTCCCATTGTACCCCTCTCCACACAGCCCGTTCGCCCAGCACACAATGGTCAACGCGATGAGGTCGGGCGTGCCTACCTGTTATTCTGTCACAGCGAGAGGAAACAAGCCAAGTCCGTGAAATGTCGAGACTCACGAGCGGCGTTGCTGGCCGCGCATATCATATGGTCACCGCTCATTTGTGCTTATACTGACGAAAACGCATTGAATACAGCGGGAAGGACTTGGCTCATTCTGTCCGCATGGGCTCAGGGGGAATACAAAACGAAATGGTCGTCTATCGCAAGAAACCAGTGACATATCGGTGCCTGGGTGAGAAAACGACTAGAAATATAATGCAACGAATCACAACCTGCAGTGACATGGCTCGTGAGCTTGGCCTGTGACCATACAACTCGGTCCTCACTGAATATAACGTGGACGCATATATGTTTTCTCACAATATGATATTCATTCCAA
>JBBPRX010000731.1:0-12057 GCA_038093195.1 Boletus fagicola | reverse complement strand
CGGGCTCTGATGACGAGGCTGAGGTTGAGTCTATTGCGGGCTCGGGCGACGGCACTGATAATGCCTCCGCGCCCGCTTCTCCCTTACATGCAGAGCCTTCAGCTCGGGTGGACAGCTATACCCAGGCGTCGAGGCTGATTGTCCGCCTCGGGCGTCCCTTCAACGCACTTTTGCTCGAACAGCAGCCAAATAGTAAGTCATACAAGCGCGTCGCTGCCGAGCACGAGATCATAATCCCGGGAGTCCCAAACGGGACGAACCCCAAGGATATCCGGACGAAGGTGTTAGAGATCGTCTAGTTTGGATGGAGTGCTTACCCTCATCCACTTCTTATGCTTTTGACGTCGATTGTCGATCAACCGTTGTCGTCTTGCTCTCTTGCTGTCTCACCATTTATCTATGATCGTTGTTGCTGTCCTTACCATCGTCTAGCATTTCCTACGTTCATACTGCAACTATTCGTTTCGCCATGTAGCAATTATCGTCTGTATATCACTCAGATGCTGCTCGAAACAACAAGGCATCGAACCCCTTCAACAAGTGAAAAAGGGAGTATCGAGAGCACGCGGCTACAACGACTGAACAGAATTCAAATATTCAACTTTGATTACCTTTGTACCAATACACGTTTCCTCGATAGCAAGATCTGTGGTCTGAGATATCTAAGAGTAAGGGAGGGTATGAGAAGGTAGCCGGCAGCAATGGAGCACGATATTCAATGCAAAACTACCCGCCTACTTAACTTGAGCCCAAGTCCGAACCTCGAATAGCCTGATCAAAGTCCAAACAACCTATCGCAAGTCGTAACAACGTCTCCCCGTCCCGAAGAACGGCGGTCTCCAACTCCTCGCTCAGACTACCCTTCGAAATCTTGGATTTCAACAGTTCGGCAAAGACACGGAGCGTGCGTGCGTGTTCAATGAGTGGACTGATAGCGCCGTTCAGGGTGGGGGGTACATGGCCACGCAAGGCATTGTCGAACATGACGGTCGCTTTGGTCAAGGAGAGGAGATGGCTGCCATCGCGTTCGACGGCGCGAAGAAGCAGGTCGTCGTGCACGCATGTCTGGTTCTCCAACCACGTTGCAAATTGAGCGCAGACAGAGATGGGTATTTAAAAGCGGGCGGCCAGTCGGTGTCAAGGAAGTACACAGGGGGGTCGTACTTACGTCCAGGCCGGCGACTGTAGGTTGTCGTCTTATCAAGGCTCCCGATGTAGGGGCGGTCGTCTCATTGGCAAATAAAACACCACCAGTCGACAGAGGGGCATCGACGCGTCGAACTGCGAAAACGACGCAAATATGGGAGGACGGTGCTGCGTGGTGGTGATTTAACGGGACTGATGCACGAGGTGGGCTCTTGTGGTGCGGTGCATTCGAACCTGAGTACGCGTTTTTGGCAGTGACGAACCCAAATATTCGGGTTCGAGTCGGAGGTTCTGGAGCGCACGCCGAAGTGGTAGATGCATGGGGATGACAGATAGAAGATAGGCATGGTCGACATCGTGTAGTCAAAGCTTGCGCATGGCTGAGAAATTAGAAATTGTAATGGCGGAATCGAAGATCAGAATCACGTGACTACCTATGTCTCTCTTGTTCTTAAACCACGACGTATTGATATATCATCCCAGGCTACTCTCTTCCCCCCCTTTTCATGCCATTGTCTGTTGCTATTCTGAAAGGTGTTATCCTTTGATCTTTGGTGAGTTTTCATGCTTGTATACTACTCATTCAACTCGGATGTTACCAGCTTATGTAATTTTGTAAGTTGGGCTTACTCCAGCTTCAATTCCAGAGAAGTCATACCCAAAGCTGTGGCTTGTCCTTCATGGACCCTGGACTTCGCATGCTTACCTTTTCTTTGTAATGGTTGTGACCAGATGCTGTATGTATGGCTGTAGAACTGTAATATCAGGTTTGTTTATCATTCGCGAGATAGTCCTCTAGCATCTCTGCTCCGTATAGCCTTAACCAGCTTACGAGCAGCTCTTCATGGATGTCTTTTGGGCTGATTCTACCCATACAGCTGACGTCGAGCCAGAACCCTCCGAATTTGTACAACAGAGAACGTCGGACGAGGTCGGAAATGGGCTGTGGCATTTCGTGGAATTCCTCTTGAATGCCTCAGGGAATCCGTCGGTGTCCAGGAAGGAAGAGATGTGGTTCGCTGATTGTGTGACCATATCGAAGACGCGGACCTAGTAATGGTCTTAGGTTCAGATTACGAATGACTCGGTCGTGGGTCGTAACGTACAGTCCAACCCGATGGTTCAAACCGCCAGGTCCGATGGTTGTATATTACCCCAGCCTCCATCGCAGAAAGCCCATATGTTCTTATCTGAAGTGACTGGGCGGTATCTCAAGATGGTACTGACAATCTCTGACTCTGCACACAGGTCGAGCTTTTCCGTGGGTGTCACAGTGACACCGGGAGGTATGCTTAAAGCAGAATATGCGGAAAGCATCGCGAAGGTACGCCGTATTCACTGGTAGTCGGCTGAGCAGAGTTATCTTATGAAGAAAAATTGGAAAGTGATGTGTTGACATGTCATCCCTCCAACGGTCGATAAACAGAGGTGCGCAACTTTAGCTTGCTTCAAGCATGAAATATGAGGAGATGCAGATCACTGGCACTGCATCGCGTCAGAGATTGGGACGATCGCACAATAGAAATCGACTTTCGCTGGCTCTTACCCACACGGTGTTTTTATATAAGCTTCAGTCTCGATATCTACAACCACCGCTGATCTTCCGGAGATTGGCAAACTATCTCCATTCGTGGCCCATGGCTGCTTTCAGAACCAGGTTGTGTATGGCTTGTGGATCAATCCGCCTACAAAATGCTTGCTTGTAGGAACATTATTCATCCTACCTCCAGTCTTGACTGCAAGCGAGTGCCTCGCCAATATCCTTCCCATGTTCCTCAAGCAGTTTATTGATTGGTTGTTCGAATGGACGACCGACGAGGTAGTTCGCATGTCCCTATCTAGTGTGATGCACTCATTCGTTGGGCATTGTAGGAAAATACGAGCGTATCAACGAGTATCCTATCTAACAAAGAAACCGACTTCCCTTTTACCGACTTGGTACGCTAGAACCTATGTTCCTCAGTGTTCTGCTTATATGTGTCACTGGAATAGAATGGAAAACTGAGTTCCAGATACCGCAGTGCCATTCGCAGCATCCTCCGTGATTTCCTAGGGGACATCAACATCACCTACCCAAGTGTTACGTACGATGAAGAGTTTGCGCAGGGCTGTTTTGAGATAGCTATAGAGCGCGGGCGTCCACTAGACATTGCGCAATCGCAAGAATTTCAACTCGCATTGCACGGGGCTGCTTCTATTACTACAACAACATATGGGCACCTTGAGAATGCGTCCACTCGCCAATTCATTTGCCTCTATACGACCTGGTGAGTACTTACTCTGTCGGTGTTTCCTGGGGCTAATTATCTACCTTCTAGCCTGATGGTTTTTGATGACCTGACTCGAACAGACGCTTCTACGGTTCAGGAGTTTCATTCCCGTTTCGCCTGCGGTAGGCCTCAATTGCATCCTTTGCTCGATCTTTGTCCCGGACTCCTGAGAAGTTCATACGATCATTTCCTGCCGACTTGCGCCAATCTCGTTGTTTCGAGTTCCCTTGATTTTATCACTGGTCTTATTGTTGACCACGATCTCCAGGATATTCAGGTATACATACATATATATACTGCCTCACCATTTGCACCATTCTGATCACTTTTGACACCGTCGCGTTTTTCAGGTGAACAAGAATGCGATAAGCTACCCGCGCTGGGTGCGCACTATGATGGGCGTTTCCACAGCCTTTGTTATTTTTACATTCCCACCCAATATTCCGCTAGGCTCATACGTGCAAATTCTCCCGAACATGGTTAATTACGTGGACGACGTCAAATAACTCGTTTAAATGCTACATTTCGTGCATTGCTGATACACTGCAGCAATCTCTTTTCGTTCTACAGAGAAGAGAGTGTTCACGAGGACACTAATCACATTTCTTTGCTCGCTCAATTGTCCGGGAAGTCTAAGCTGCAATGCATGAAAGACCTTGCTGTTTACTCTGTCGACGAGTGGTATGCTTTCTCGATTAATACCTGATGGAACTCTGCAATTCTGATGATCTCTTAGTCGTCACTGCCAAGCAATCCAAGGACTTTGAGAATATACAACGATCATTTTCTGCAAGGATATATCACATTTCATGCTTTGGCGCACAAGCGCTATAAGCTGGATGATTTAGACTTGGGGGGCCGTAGGACTGAGGCAATCAAGCGCGGTCGTCAGATTTTTCACGCCCTTTAGGTCTACCCTAAACACCTATAAATCTCTTGTGACACGATATCGGTTGGCTCACATAATCGACTGTTACACAAATAAAACCTAACAAGTGAACAAGCTCGGAAATGGTAAAGATCTCTCTGTTTTTCCCTATCTCCAAAGTACTACTACTAGTAACAATACATTTATTGTCGAACAGGTGAGATTGAGATCTTGAAACTGAGGGACCTGGGTTGAGCTCACACCGGTGCTCGCCCTTGGTATGCCCTGATATAAAGTTCTTATTATAAGTAAACCAGTGGCCCGGGCGCTAGTTAGCAAGATCGATCGTCTGATCTTCAGGAGCTGGAACATATCAATTCAACCTCATGACACTCACCACCGAAATTCTCATCTTTAAAACAAGCGATGCATTCCGTGACGATCCCGGGCTTGTCATCCCAGCATGCGACATTGTGTTGAAAGCAAACGGAGTGCACGCGTGAGTGATTCGATCGATGCGATTTGCGAATCGAGGGGGTGCCCAACTGACATACATCACATACTAGTCCAGGTTATTATGGAATACAGATAGAGAGCCCAAGCACGGGTTACATCTTTCTTAGTATGTAGCAGTCTCCTCTTGCCTCTGATAACTTCACCGCCATTATCTGTAGATTGGGACAGCTATGAAGCACACAAGGCGGTCATCGATGGGCCGTCTTACCCAGCCATCATTGAGGCGCTCAAGCCGTCCCTCGGCGGTGAAGCAGAAATGTATCTTGTCCAATTTTCAGCCCCGACGATCGCACTCGAGAAGCCAGTCACTGAGTTGCTCATATTGACATTGAAGGCACCTGAGAATCGTGCGGCCGTGGTCGGTATATTGTCCAAGATTTCGGAGGCAAGCGGAAAGATACTTGTGTTTGGACAAACGCGTGAGGATGAGAACAAGTACATTCTTGTCGGCGGATGGCCTACGGTAGAGGTAAGTCGATGAAATGCAACACGGTTATTCTGGTTGGACAGTAAGAATGTTAATACATCATCGTCGCAGGCACATTGGGAGACTGTTGCGAAGCCGGAAGTGGCTGCAGCCCTCGATAAGCTGTACTCTCTCGCCAACAAGGATCACCTCTACCATACAAAGTTATCACAGCGTCGGCTGTAAATTGTTTCTGAGCCAATAGGATGTATACACAATGAGGACACATGTTTTCTGTCAAGAATTGACCCCTGGTCGATGTTGCAGCAAAATAGTTTACATCACTAATACCTGTGGTCAACTGCGCACTGTGCCATTGATATCCACCAAGCCATTTCCCATAGAACACGGGTCGTACTACTACGCTGACAAATTCGTATGGATCACTCACCGCTGATATCTGTCACTGAGTAGGTCTGGTTGGTTGAAACTTGAAGCTTGAAGGAAAGCTTCGGATGACTTCTATGTACTAGCTAGGTTCCCACGAATGCCTTGCTGTACCATGTTGGTGATATCATAGTAAGTACCTAGCCTTAACTTTAACTTAGGAAGGTACAGCCCGGGACCAATGTCGTGGATGAATTCGCCCAAGAAGTTCGCCCCACACCGTAGTGTCGATATGGTAAGGGCCAAAGGAGCGCTCAGCACTTTTTTGTTGCTTTAATTTGTTACGATGAAAGGGGGATTACAGAAAACAAGTGACAGCGCCGACAGCAGAACCATCGATTCTTGCTATCGTGGACCCTGATTGGTGCCAAAGACTTAAAGATGCCATGGATCCCGTTGTTACCAACTCATCACACTGCGTCTACCCTGGACAAGCAGAACACAGTGCATAGTAATCTTGGAAATCCCGCTCTCTGATCCCGTCTGATTCGGGGACAATCCTAAGAATAGCATGTGCACAGTGATTGGGATGTGAAACCATTGTTCATGTGGATATATAAGGCGTTGTGAGCGTGTCGACATGTTGTACGCCACGACCCTCCGAGCAGCAAGTTATGATCGATGTCATGGCACCCAATATCAAAATCCTCATCTTTGACACCAGCAAGCCACTTCGCGCGAACAAAGAGATTGTGGTATACGACGTCCAATCCTCGGCACTAACCATCGCCCTCGAGAATTTGTAACAGAGATTCTCGTGTTGTCCTTGAAGGCGTCAGAGAATTGCGGAGCCGTCGTCGATGTCTTGACCAAGATTTCGGAAGCAAGCGGGAAGGTATTCGTGTTTGGACGAACGCGCCAGGAGGAGAACAAGCCTTGTATTCTTATCGGTGGGTGGCCTCGCAACAGTAGAGGTATGTCGAAACGTTCTAGCCGGTGTGGACCATGTGTGGTGTGATGACGTTAAGCTATAGCTAAGTTATCACAGGTGCGCTGGTAGTCTCGAGCCGTTCTGGGAAAGCGCTCCTTAGTGTCGGGATTTTCCGCGCTCCATAACGCATCTGCTTCCCGTGTTCACCCGAATTTCCTATAACGGGTCGAGACTAGCGCGCTGGGAGACTGGCGGAGGCAAAATTTACTGCGGCATTGACACTCCCCAAATTGTACACGCTCGCTAACAAGGAACACCTTTACCATACCAGCCTGTCAAAGTATTGCCCATAGACTTGCTCCAAGATCTCGCAGCGGACGATGTGGCCAGTATGTACAAAGCGCGACACCATACATTCATTTTCATACCACAAACTAGCTGACGTTAAAGCAAGGTAGTCAACACCGTTGGGAGACATCCATACAGTACACAAAGGTGAAAACGGAGATAAGAAGAAGGGGATATGCCATAGTGTAGTCTCCAACGCAATGACCCACCACTCACTGCATCAATGCCCCTCTGGGCTTCCTCAACGATTCTGCGATTCCAAGGAAGGTCTGTGAGAGTTGGACCTGTAGAATTTGGATTGAACCTATGAATAGTTTAAGCCATGAGAAGCGACCTACGCTATCAAGTGCTTCATGGAAGGATGACGGCGCACTCGTCACCGCGGGCGTCTTGCTCTGCGCATCGAGCGCGACGGCGACCATGCGCTCCATTCGAGAAGAGCTTTTCTTCGGACCGAATAAAATAGCGTGCAACGAAAGTCCTTTCCTGTATTTAACGTGAGTTTATGCCAGTCGGAGACATGTAATTGAACACTACGTACCCTTTCTTGGCCGTTTTCTGGAAGAGTTTTTGCACTACGGTATCAGAAACGGAGGCAATGCCATCGGAAAGGAAGATGACCACGGGAGGACGGGTATCGTCCCACCATCTCGATATGGCTGTATCAGTGGCTTTGAGGGCCAAGTTGAAATTGTTTCCCCCGTTCGGAGAATTTTGGAGGAGCAGATCGAGGAGCTCATCCGGAGATCTCGTCGTGTCATTCTCACACACGGATTGCGTACCCTGAGCGTGTAAGATGATGGTGTTCGCATCACGCTGGTGACCGACAGCAGCTCGACGAGCAGACCAGAAGCTGTAGAGTGCAGCGTAGACGGCCCCGAGTCGATTATTCATGCGCGAGCGTATCTTCCCACATACTGGAGAGTTTTCAAGGGGCTGCCTGTCATTCTTGTTCATTGACATTGACCTAGGCAAGCTTGTGAGTACAATACATCCAGAATCAAGGCAGGTCACACCTATCAATCAAGAAGATACTGATAACTAGTGGTCAGTTTGCATGCTCGACAGTTTCGTTACTATCACGCACATGTGGAATGGTTGCTGTGCAGATGCTGGGTTCCTACACGTGAATTGATGCCCATCCCTTGAAATATAACCTTGCTTTGGTTGAGCACTACTTGCACTCAATGGCACATGGAAAAGTGGAAGAATGCAGAATGAAGGGACAGGGGGCTTCCCTCCACCACCAGCATGCTCGGACCCTACGGGAGTAATCAGACAAGGATGAAAAATAGGTGGAATTTAAACTTACCACTACACATAGAGTCACTTGGGAAATGGGGGTAAGCAAAACGCGAATAAGAACTTTGTAACCACGTAGCTCGACTTACCACTTTGCAAAGTTCGTTTGCTCTTCGCGCGAGTATGGATCTTTGAACCCTGCAAAGAATGAGGTATCGAAGAGGGTGAATGGAAAATTTAACTTGCCACTACGCTTCCAGAACAAGTTATGTGTCAAAAAGTCCTTGGGTCGGTCCGGTTCGGGTTGTAGTGTTCTCGTAATATGTTGGACTTCGTAGTTTCCTCGACACTCGCCTGGTGTCTTGGCTCTGCAATAGTCGATGTGGATGTGTCTACCGAGCACTTGGCACACCAAATTGCACATCATCGGTGCACCTTCGTCATTCGTCGAGAACCGTCGTCCCGCGACCTCAAGACCTTCTTCGTCTGAACCATCGACGGACCAGCGTACGTTCGACATGGAACCGTGGCGCGTTTCGTGTTCTTGCTGGGAATGGCCTGTTGGAACAGAGCAATTAGTCTTCGTGATCTAGAGCTAGGCCTCAAACCATACCCAAAGGGAGGGTGCAGTAATATTGGCAACTTGCACATCTGTTTGTACGTTAGCTGGGGAGACACACCGTGGAATTAGCTGACCTTGCTTGACAATAATGGACGACGCCTGGGTCCAAACTATGATCATGTGAACCTTCGTGCTCTAACTGGCCTGGAGGGATGGGCTTGACGCATTTAAGCCGTTTCGCAACTGCGTATCCATTGTCAATGGGACGCTAACTATGTACTTCCAACAACTCACCTTGCGAATACTACACCCATGCACCGGGTGCGTTTATTGTTTCTAAAATTGCGTAAAGGGAAAGTGAAGACGTACCTTGGTGTACTGGAAGCATTCATGCATTCCTTTGAACGTTTCTTCGATCGATTCAGGGGTTGTGTCGATCTCGCATACACCGAGGGCGGTACATCGCTGAGAACAAGCATGTGGTTTCCTGCGGACAGCGTCTCGCTTCACAGGCATGAAAGCACCACTGAATCACGTACCCGCAAAGATGGATCGCATCTGTTTCCAACGCGTGTAAATGGTTAGGACTTGAGCAAAGCCGTTTGCAAAGTTGACAAGGTATGGGGCAGTACTGTGCGTCACATTGGTGACTTTCGTGCACAACATCACTAACGACAGAAGAAATTAAACGACTGACTGTAGCTGCGGCCGCATGAGAACACTTACACTGAGATTCTGCATCTCCCTTTGCATGTATACTCCGATTCGTCCGCAAATGTCACATAGCAGAGGTCGCACGGCTAAGGATGTGAGATATAGCATATAGCACTGCAAAAGTGTAAAAAGGACAGTTACCTCGCCGCAGGCATGTGTAAACGCTGCGCATTGGTGGTCATCGTCTTGGTGGTCCGGGACCTTGGAGTCATAAGCAACAGCAGACTGAGGCTGCAAACATAGCTATACCTTAGCACACCCCTCGAGGCATCCGTTTTTTCCCCAGAGTTTGCACCGCGCACCACACAAATGAACGTTGACCGAACATCTGATTGGGCAGTCATAATTGAACCACAATAGATTCAACGAAAAGTTTGCTTACACGTGCTTTCCAGAATGTCCAGCTCTAGGAAGAGAATGGTGATTGTTCCTCGGTTAAAATCCAGATGTTACTTACGTCATTGTGCATGTTTTTCCCTCCCCTTCCTCAAGTTCATCCGCTTCCGTACAATACTCGCAAGACTGCGTGCAAGTATGCGTCGTCTTACAGTCGTGTGCGCCGTCATGGAATCGATTCTGAATGCAGAACAGTTGGCAAGATGCACACTGTGCCCGACAGAGTTGCACGCTGCTCTTCAAGTCGATCACAGCGCTCTCAAATGTCCGCTGAAGCTCCATCACACTCGCATGACCAGCCTGGAAACGCGTCAAGTTGGACTTAACCCATGCTCGTACGTGATTGATGCGCATTTCCGCCAGATCTTCCAGGTACTGAGCGAGCTCCTCTACCCACTGAGTATCGGGAACAAGCTGGCGGGAATCAAACTCGTGCCATTCGGCGAGTAGCGCGTCTAATACTTCTTCGCGACTCATTGTCTGAGAGTGTTCCACGTTGGTGACGAAGAAGCGAGCATCGCTATCTAGGGAATCAATAGGCATGTCCGTGTCTAGGTTCTGAGTGGGAAAACATGCTATCGTTATCCCGGCCATCATGCAGAAGGTTGCGAATCATACCTTTAGCGGCTCGATCTCGGGCTCTACGTCTTGCATACCGAATGCTAGGGCGCAAGG
Source organism: Boletus fagicola (assembly GCA_038093195.1). Classification (NCBI taxonomy): domain Eukaryota; kingdom Fungi; phylum Basidiomycota; class Agaricomycetes; order Boletales; family Boletaceae; genus Boletus; species Boletus fagicola. Next base: position 1,596 of record JBBPRX010000731.1, on the reverse strand, counting down.
TAAGAGGGTCAGCAACAGCTGTGCACGATGCGAAGCCATGGTTTCTAGAACAGAATCAGCAACCAAACCGAGCTGGAAAACGCGACCGCACGAGAAAGCGCTCCCCAGTCATTCGCCTAGAAAACATTAGGATCAGGCGTATATTGGTCTAGTAGTAAGGAGTCTAACCTTGAGTTTCGCCATCAACGTCTTCATTAGGTGCAGGAATTCTCCTGCCGCCTTGTGTGTCACATCTTGCTGATCAAGACGCCTCTTCAGTGTCGGGAACAATTTGTAAAAATCCCTCGATTCGATAACTGGCCTATCATATGGGCATAACCGTGTTATCCTCAACGAGACAGATGCAAAAATCCTACCATGGGATGATGTTAAGCTTACCGCCATGCAGGCGGGTGATAAAGTTGGCATCTTGCTCTTCTGCAACTATTTGCTGAAACTTGAGCGAAAACCTGAGATCGACCTCTGTCATAACATGGGGTGAAGTACATTTCTGAGAATGCTTACTCTCGTGCGATTTCCGCCTTGTCTGAGTCGACGACGTCTTTGATGATGATTACCAAGGTGGACTGGAAAAGCGCGGGATTCGCAACAGGGTCCAGAACTGTCGAACTAGACTGGAATGATTGAAACAGCCCGGTGATATCACGGCTGATAGCAAAGTTATTGCGGAAAAGAACCTGGGGGATCGGGGTCAAGGATTTCTTTCCTATCGTCGATAGGCGCAACATACCAGATTCGAGATTGCGGTGTTAAAGAGAACAAGAAGGGTATCTTCCTGGGCTGAGCGTTCTATGCTGTGGACACCTGCGAAGTTGTCATGTGCATGGATCATCGAGAACGGCCACAATTACCGCGTACCTTCAAAATCAAGCGCGACAATCAAAGCTTCTTTAGTCGGAGTCACAGACATCCAAACACCTTCGGTAGTCCGCATCGCTGATCCAGCGAACGATGTATCGACAAGGTGATTGAGAGTGAAACTTTTCCCAACGGATTGCTCTCCCATGGAGGACACAACCCGGACAGGCTGCAAAAGGCTAGCATTAACTTACGAGGCAGTCGTGCATGCGGCGGGTTCGCACCTTGTCCGCCATGTAAGACTGGAATATGGACTCGTACCACCCAAACGATATCGCATCGACAATACGATTGATCTCGGCGCCAAGCAGCGACTTTTCGACTTCAACAGAGTATACACCATCCTTGAGCGGCACGAATCGATTGTCTCTGGCGAGTGCCAGATGGATAGGAATGAGGCAGAGAATGTCAACGACCCATTCTCCGACCTTGAAGAGCGACGTATTATTCCACTCTGCATGGGAGGAAAAGTCGGCCACGAAACTGTCGAAGGTCGTCGCGGAGACGTGCAGCGTACTAAGCTTATCTCCAGTTGGCTTCTTCGACGCCTTCTCAAACGTCTCAATCATGTCAGCAAAGTGGGCCTGGTAACGATTATGATCCCGATCAGTGACGAAGAGAATTGAACGACGGCAGCGATCACTGGAGGAAATGGTAGCACGCTGGACCGCCGGAAGAACCGGAAAGCGTGTCCATACGTCGGCGTGACAGTCCATGACACAGTTGTGCCCCGTGAGA
>JBBPRX010000730.1:0-12063 GCA_038093195.1 Boletus fagicola | reverse complement strand
AGGCCCTTCCATGGCAACGTCCGACACGCTCGTCGCTGACGAGTGTGGCTGTTCCATTGCCACTGACGCGTGCCGCAGCGCAACGTTGCCAGGCCTTTCCATTCGTCTCGAAGAACTGGGCGCAGACGCCCGCCCGGCAAGTTGAGCGTCTGCGCGTGGTAGTTTTTTGACTGCGTATCAGTGTTGTATGGGGATGTGATAGAGGCGAGGGAGAGGGGCGATTGTCTCACTGCGGTTGGTGATTTGGTTTCGGACATAGATGCCCGTCGGACATGGCTTGGTCCACCACCGCCTGCTCCAGGAGTAGGTTGAGTGGGCGTGGTGACCGGGAGTGTTCCCGGTGTAACTAGGTGAGGGGAGTTTGATGGGTATTGTAAAGGCTTAGGTACATGATCGGCTTGATATGAAGACGACGGAGGCACAGCGGGCGAGTAGAGCACTGATCCCGTTGACGCATGACCACCGTGGAATGAAATGTTTTCAGATGGTGGAGCGCCTGACATATCGGGAGGCATTGAGTACAAAGGCACGTTGACAGCGCCTGGCGGAGCGGAGAAAATGCGCGAGACCATGGTTTCTAGGTGATCCAACCTAGCCTTGAGTTCGTCATATTCCGCCCTGCTACGGAACTTCAGTTCGTCGTACTCTGCCCGGGTGACGTATTTGTCCCTGGGACCTGAAGATGAGTGCCAGGGGTGAAGCAAGATATCAAACTTAACATACACAGGCTCCAAAGTGCGCCACTGGCATTTTGACTGTTCACCGCGTCGTGTGCAAGGACCACACGGTTGCGCCCTGAAAAAACTGCATCAGCGGTCTCGAGACCTAGTGGGACTACAAACACCGAACCTATCACACTTGATTTTCCGCCGTTTACACTCTGTGAAGCCGCATGGTCAGGTTCGAGTGTGTCCACAACAAAGAGGCGTCAATTGACATCCGCGAGCATGGTGGGCGATCCGCGTCAAGAAGGATTAGCGCGAAGTATGACGTTCAAAAGACGTACCATTACAACTCAAGGCTTGACGTCGCCGTTTTTTCTTAGCGGGTCCAGGTTGCTCTGTTTCGCCGTCGGGCTCTGAATCGAGGCCTTCGCTTCGGGGATACATGCTACTCTGAGGTAGCATTTGTTGGCTGGGGTGAGGATCTGCCGATCCTGAAGGACCAGCGTAAGCACCGGGATGTGCATAACCATATGACGGCGAATCCTGAGCAGGCAGATGGGGTTGCGTGGCCCCAGAGGGTGGGAGATAGGGGTGGAGTTGTCGTATGGATGGGAGAGAAGGCTGATACGTGGTTGCAGATGGTGCGATGGGGCGCGCCTGGGGGTCAGACGTAGAGGGAGGCATTATGGGAGGCGGATTTTGAAAGTGTTTACGCCCAGGAATGGGCAGGTGCCTATCCGGGTCCATGGGGACAGAGAGGCTACGGGTTAGCAAGACGGGGTGGAAGTGCACAGATAAAGCAGGAGAGTGGAGCACACGAACCGGAAAAAGCAGTCAGCGATTTAAGGGCTTTCCGAGCGATCGAGTGTGATGTGGCTACAGCCCGGATATATAAGCGACACGAACCGAAGTGGGTCGCTCCTTCAATGTTAATAAAAGCCCGGATGACAGAAAGACCCGCTCGGGACTTGCAGGAGTGAACAGCCGGTCTTCTGGTGAAATGACATTTTTGATCTGAGCTCACATGCAGGTTCGAACAATAAACTTTACCTTGGCAGCTTCCGGCGAACGGCAAGTTCCAGTAGATGGACCTGCGGAGTAAGTTCTTCGGGATATATATATAATTTTTTTTTTCTGACTTTGGTGGCCAAATGTGAAACTGGAGGTGATGGGAGGTGCACTGGATGTGCAAATAGTAAAGGCACAACGAAATTTAGTTCCGTAAAGAGTGTGGTTTTGGCTTTTACATGCACTGATCTTCGGTAAGATGAGTCCGCCAATCTCCGAAAGAACATTGGGCCATCTGTTACTGTTTCCTGTTAGCGTGTTGACCAAGACTATAGTTGACATAGTACGGCTCTTACATGCGGTGGTATTACAATTCAAAGTTGCCTAACATGCCCTCTTTCCTCCTGTGCGGTGGCCATGCACACACCTCGACACTTTGACATTGGACAACACTTTTTCTCCTCCCATCCTTGAACAAATTTTTCTACTCACCACCACATCCTCGAAGCGATCGATCTTTTCATATCCATACACCCGCGATGACCGGATGGACAGTGCACTTTACGTCCCGGATCATGAATCCACTTTGGATGAGACTTATTATTTCATGCAGACCCGCTGCCAAGTGCAAATGATAGATACATGTAATGCCAATGTTTACCCTCTGCCAACTTCTTCGCTTCCATGCCTGCCCTTGCCTTGCGGCCCACTTCCGTTTCGTCCATTTACTCTACCCTTTGAGCACATGACACGTAGCCAGCATCATATCAGCAGGTGCGTTCAACATGAGGTGAAAAGATCTTTGATCATCATCTTCCTCCATGGAACTTAATTTCCAAATGCGGTTTTGCGCCATGGCGTCAGTTGCCGTCCTATTCAATCGTTTACATATAAGTATGGTAACCACAGGCACATCCAAGAGGCGCTGCGATAATATCCGATCCATCTTGACCACGCGTTCACTTGCCTCTTCTGAAACCACCTGCCTGGCATCCCACTTCATCGATACCGCTGCTTTTAGTTCTTGATACTATACGGCTTCCTCGGGGGGTAGGAGCTGCCAAGTATGCTGAATCCATATCCTAAACCTTGGCGCACCATTCGATCTTCGGCCGGCAATCTGTTCAACCTCACCGGGCGTACGCACCGGAAAGTTGTTCACAGGTTACGTGCTCATTTTCCCGTGGTAGCTCCCCGCTTCTGTCAGAAAACATACTGTACCACGCTCTTGACAACGTACACATCGTCTGTCAGCAACGCGGTGCCAACGAAACCACGCAACGCTGAGTATCCCTGGCGAGGTTGCTCTCAGATTATTATTATCCTCTGTTGCTAGCCGCTTCTCCGCAAAAGCCTATCAGGGTGAGACGAAGAACCCGCTAGTATTGTAACCGCTAACTCCTGTATTTCTTGATACCGTAATCTCCGTCTTTGAAGCGCAAAATAAAGATAAAGGATCATGTCACCGTTTACACATCGCTGGCTCATTGCGTCGTGTCAGATATTCCCCACACGTCAATTAGGTTCGCTTGTATCGGGAGAAGAGCAGGTTTATCCCCTGATTTTGTCACACTTTCGTCCCAGATCACGTCGACCACTTCGTTTAAGTTTTCAGGACAAGCTTCATTTGACAACGAGCCACCATCCATAGGTGCGCAAACCTTCGATAACGTGTTCACGTTCGTTTAGACCTTCCTTGGTTGCTTCAACTCATTGGCGACCCTGCATGCCATTAACCTTCCCAAGTTCCTCTATCGCCGCGATGGAGATACGATGTACTATACAATCATGCTGGCCAAACGATGCTTCATTGCGTGTTGCCACTGCCCCTGAGCGGTATTACACCGTGGAAACGCTGGTTCCCGGTATGTTTGTGCTTTCATGCATGAAAACTCTATTGTTACAACCTGTGGTGCATAGCGAACATGCATTAACAGCGTGCATCACTCGACGTATGCTGTGCGCCTAATTGTATTCTTATCTCCTTCCGCAGCACGTTTCCGATTGCAGCACGATGGATCTCGCGAAAACGTTTGATATCAGTAATACTAGTCTACAGCTCGTCCGACCCAGCCGGGGAGCGCTATGAACTGATCACGATCAACGATACAATCGCCGAGACGTCGTCGTGCAATACTGATTGAATAAAACAGGAAAAGTGAAACCGGGCGCAACTTCCGATGCGATTACTTCAACGTGCGCCGCTGCCAGGACAAGCGACCGGTGCATTTCCAGCAGCTCGGCAAACTTTTATTCGCTCACCTCGGACCGGTCGTGTACACAAAGTTCAGTCCGTCTATGGTATCACGTCATTCATATACCCACCGAGTGAAACACAGCATGTCCTATTGACTTGTGGAACTTCATCAGTCAACTGGACGTACCCCATAAGGACGGTGTTATCGTTCATATAGGTGCGTTGATTAAGCGCATGAACTCCGATGAAGGTGGAGTTCACGCAGTACATTATGTTCTTGACTGGGGAACACCTCGTGGTATATTTCCTTCAGGACTTGCGGATAGAACTATCGGGACATGAACGGGTCTACGCTCGTTTGCGGGGCTTGCGATCGTTCGTCGAGGAAAAGGATCAAAACAACCAAATTAATTCCGGCTGTAGTGGCACTGCCGGCTATCCTTTCTAGGAACTGTCCATGTAAGGTATAGCTCTCCTCCGTCGAACAATTGGACGATGCCGAGGAAGTGGAGTGAGCCACATCACCCCGAGGCGACCCATTTTGCCATTACCCGGTAAGCAAACCAGGGTAGACATGAACACCATCCGATGCTTCGTAATAAGTCAATCGGCCAACGCCATACCCCCCGCCCATATCCGCTGTCATCTGCTTTCCGAAGGTCCTTATCTGATCCACGAGGTTCTCAGCACCACCCGCGTTGATGAACGTCCTCGGGAAATTTGCAAATCGAGCCTCGCCGCAAAGCAACGAAGCCAGGGAGATACAGCGATTTGTGTCCGCAGCATCGTTGCGCAGGAAGGCTAGTTTGGGGTATGCATTTCGGCCGTGTAGACTCCATCCAAGCATATCCGATGATACGAATCAGAGCATCGCAGATTCGGGTGTTTTGTGAGTGATGCCCGGGTCAGTCCATGGCGACAACAAAATTAAGCCTGCGGACGGTGATGTCCCCTCCCACTCCGGTATTCTATGAGATAGCGGACCAATGCGAGCGCAAGGTCCGCTCCGGCTGAATTCACATCAATGTAAATGTCACTTGGACTGATTCCGAGGTCGTTCACGAGGTACCTGAACCCTGCCAGTGCATCGAGCAGGGCTGCGGGGAAAGGGTTCCGTGCGAGCTACGGCGCAGCACTGGAGGGCAGATATTCGATCGGGAACGTCCACCTGAACTGCGGGCAGGTCTGTAAGAAGGCTCCAGATATCGTCCAGGAAGGGTCTGTCAGATGAGCTGAGAGGGCGACATAACCCCCGCCGCGCAGCGAAGATATCCAATCCCTCTCTGTCAATCTAATAACCAGGAATGTGGATGGGAACGACGCCCTGGATGGTCGCCCATTCGAGAATCTCGCGTAAAGCAGTTCTAGAACGGGTTCTATCCGCAATGCTTTAATGCCAGGACCAGTAAAGATAGCTTCGTGGTTGGGTGACGGGTCGCGTCCAACTCTGGGGGATATGATCGGTTCTCAGAATCGAATCGTCAATGTCCGCTTTGCGGCTCACCTACTGTTGATGCGGGCGCTGCGGCGGACAAGTTGAGCTTGTAGACCGCACTTTAGAGACCACGACAGTCTGGGACGCCATGGCCTGAGAAGGGAGAACAGAAACCAAAAGGGAACCTGTGGATAGGTAAGATAAAATTGGACGAATGGTTGTTTGCGTAGTTTGTAGACCATGTTCATTTTTCACTGTGAACGAACTGCACGCCGATGTGTGAATTAATATTTGTGACGACTAACTAAACGAACCTCTTCGTCCATCCGCTATCGTTTGTGGGGATCAGCGAAGTCTGGGAAGGTCCCCCCCACAGGTGCAGTAAACCAATGCTTATCGATATCCCAGGGAAATCACATTGTTTTGTGGGGCTTGTTCTTGTATATCCATGCCACGGGGTCAGCATAAACACCAGATCGACATATTTGGGTATCGTACCTGGGCTTGGTGGGGAACTTTACTGGTGAGTCTTGGACGTTGTGCCTACATTGTTCCTGATTAAGTTTCCCAAATAAGACGAGATATCCTTGTACAGTTTCCCATGGTGAATGTCTGGGCAAAGCCTGTGAGTAGGACAACGTCTGTCCTATTTTCTGTGAAGAACGGTCAAGACTTAGGGCACCCCAAAAATACCACAAGAGCCCTGTCGATTCACCTGACGAGCGAAAAATAGAAATAGCATGGCGGTACGCAAGAGCCATGGCCGATTCAAAAAAAAAAAAAGAGGTATATCCTTTCTTTCACCAGCCTCAGTCTACGCGAGACGACAAAAGATCGACGACTTGCCCGACGATTACAACGGTGAAGGGGGAAAGAAGATGCTGATCGGACAGACCGAAAGAGGATTGGACATCTTTCGTTGGGGACGTTTTTCGTGGAACGTGTCAGAGCGGTAATAACAGAACAGCCAATTAAACCCCCTAGAGAGTGAATTACATGTGCGTAACCAGGACGCGCTTGTAAATGGATCGATACCATTTCCTCTGCAGAAGTGCTTCGCGTTCGAAGAAGAGTGCATCCCGGCAGAATGCGGATCCTCTTGCGAAGGGCTTAACTTCGGCGGAAGTCGTGCTCAATAAAAGGGAGATGAGCTCGTGGACTCGCGAGCATTAGGGCCACACCCCAACGAGAGCGTCAAATTCCATACCAAAAATGAAAGAAGTCAGGTTCGAGCGTGCAGCGGCTGCATCCTTCCAACAACGTGGAAGAAAGCGTGGATGCGGATGTGGTATCTAAAAGTTTCATGCTAAACGCCGTCGTTGACAGTCTTGGGAACTGATTTTAAGTGGGTCAGGGAGAAATGGAGCGAAATCCGCTCCGTTTCAATCGCGAGGCGGAACGGAGAGCGCCCCGAAAACGAACGAGTCCCGGGATTGCCCAATGGTAACGAATCCCGTCTAAAGTTCCGGGAAGGAGGATTTCGATCAGAGCACAATATTTACCCATGGTTCCATCCGTAAAATTATTTCTCATAGGGCTGCGCGGAACTACGCACAGATACATCACCCTGAGCACACGACCCGAGGAGCATGACAACACCAGAACACGCAGTGGCGTCATGGCCCTGGATATACATATTTTAACGAAAAAAAAAGATGATCGGGAGGTAACAACTCACCTAATTCACTGGTTGCTCGGGAACGCATGTCGATTGTATGATTAGGTGGACATCGTGGTGGGGCCAACCAACCCGGCACGTCGCAGACTAGAACATTGACGCAGAACCAAACTACGCCGCATGCGCTTGTTCAGTCATTAAATGGCTGCTTATAGCCGATTTCCAACAGGAGGTTTTCAGATCAACTCGACCTTGCCTGGTACGTCAATGAACAACCTAATTCCCTCGAGAGTTATGCCTCAGTTGCACAATAGTCACCCTTGTGATGTTTTATTACCAACTCACTCGTACAAGTTCATCGCAGCATGATTTCAAAGAATGGAAAACATTGAAAAAGACGGATCATCGACATATTTGTATCAAGAGCTGATTAGCCGCTCAATCGATTGGAAGTTAATGACAAACGGCATGCCCAGTCCCTGCGTTCTCTTTCTTCTCGATGCTTGGCCATGGCCATTGACTGAATTTCCGTCGAGGTTATACATTTCTGCCATCGCCGGTTTCAGATCGAGGTTGACTGTGAGGAGCTTCACGTATTGTTCGTTTCATGGTTTTATACTTCGCTCGCGACCCTGGTCCGTGCGCGTGAACTTGGGTACATTTTTACGGCCGCCGAGGATCTTTTTTTTTTTCATCGAAAGTTACACCTGGCAGGTTGATATTTGGGATTCTCCTAGGTCATCTTTCGACAGTCCTACTGGAGATTCTTGAACCTATAATGTTCAGGGAGAAGGACATCTTTCACCCAAGATCGCCCCGATGTTTCAAGAGGTCGGTGGCGGCCCGTTTGAAAGAGATATTCATTCTACTGCCTCACGCATTCGTGTTGATGGATTGGGCCTCGTGAACTGTAGAGAGGGTGTGATGTATGTTTACTGCAACGATCCCGAACGAGATTCCAATGGTTTGTGCTCGAATCGTATCAGCGAGTGAACCTAGCCAGGAACTGGTAGCAACCAATCACTACCCTACCACTCAGGACTATTGTAGCCGCCTCAGATAATGATAATCTTTAATCAACGAGTCCCAGGCTGAAGGTACTTGTGGTACAAAATCATGAATCGACAAAGACAGGCGATCGTCAGTGCTCACTGACGAAGACAGCAGCCATTCCCATCCCGGACCCTATACACATACTTGTCACGAATATTCTCTCGCTCCTCTGCTTGGCGATGTTCAAGCCAGTAGCAATTTGCCGTGCTCCAGCTGCAATTATGGCAAAATGAATGAGACTGCGCCGCTGTGACAAATATAACGAGAACGTACTACAACCAAGCGGATGCCCAATGGCGATGGCGCCACCGTTCACGTTCACTTTGCCGTACGGAATCCCAAGTTTGTTGACGCTGTAAATGGCTTGTGATGCAAAGGCTTCATTGATCTCGTAAAAGTCCACGTCATCCTTGGACAGGCCGGTCTTTTCCAAAACTTTGGGAATAGCGTAGGCAGGCCCCACACCCATGATCCGAGGTGGAACGCCGACCACCGCAGCAGCGACATATTTGCCGACGATCGGGAGGCCGAGCCGTTTAGCAACCGAACGGCGAGCGAGGACGACTGCTGCAGCGCCGTCGGAGACCTGTGAAGCATTTCCTGAAATGTATTGGATTTAGTTACATTTACAGAGATCATTCCATGTCGGCGTACCAGCGTGGGTCGTACCATCCTTCTTGAAGGAAGGTCTGAGCTTCGCTAGGCTTCCGGCTGTAACACCATCACGAATACCGTCGTCTGCGTCCACGACAACCTCGATGGTCTTTTCAGTCTTCGGGTCGATTACTGTAACTTTGAGGGGTACAATCTCGTCTTTGAACTTCCCAGCCTTTTGGGCTGCCGCAGCCTTCTGGAATGACTCTGCGGCGAATTTGTCCTGCGTCTCCCGAGAAATGCCAAAATCGGCAGCGACATTCTCGGAAGTGATACCCATGGGAATGAGACAATCTTCCGATTCCTGATTGGCGAGGACAGATGGCGACCAGCCATCAGGAAGCGATCCACCGCCCCATCCGAATGTCATAGACTCGACGCCAGCCCCTGATAGTCAGCCGACATAAGTCACGGAGATTTGAACATGTGAGGAAGCTTACCAATCCCAATGTCAATCTGGCCCGCCAATACTTCGTTGGCGATTTGATTCACAGCGGCGAGGCCAGACGAACATTGTCGGTTGACGGTGTTAATTGAAGCAGTATTGGGGATGCCAGAGTGTAGGGCAGCCATTCGGGCTGCGTTTGCACCACCACCAGGCGGAAGGACATTCCCCACGGCAATGTCCTCAATGAGGGCTGGATTTACACGTGCTCTGGTGTATGCTGCGCGTAATACTGCAGACAAGAGTTCCTCTGGCCGCGTGTCCTTAAAGCCGCCTTTCCTTCCCTACAGAAAGAACGTGAACACGATGCTTGGCTGCAGTGGTGGGTGATGGCACCTTGGTCAGCGCAGTTCGAACTGCAGCGAGAATTACGATATCATTATCATGCTTTGCAAGAATTTTTGTCTTTGCGCTGGACATGTTAATTTAGAAGTTGCTGTAGAGGATCAAGATCAAGTCGATGTGAGACCAAGAAGTTGCATGAGCTGGCAAGGCGAAGGTTGTTTATACATCCGGTTATGAAACATTCATGTGTTTTTACGGACAGCCGGCTCAGGCTATACCCCACTCGAAACAAATTCGGACTTTGATGTTCCAATTGACGTTTCACTTGACCCCACCGTATGCTTATTTCCTTCCAACCTTTGATTTCGCGTCTTCAAATGCCGGAGATTGCATGCACACTGACCGGGATAAATAATCGACTTGGTCGGTGACGCCAGTGGTGAGCGAATAAACTGAGGGTATTGTGAATTCCACTGAGAAGGTGGTCTTTCAGTGACTGCGCACTCATCCGAGGAATTATGGCCGCAAACTCCAAATGCCGTCAAGAGTCGCGTAGAAAGACGCCGGCCATGCCAACCACAACACTTTCCTCCCTCTACCAGTCGAGTGGCTCTTGATTTTGATGCTATCTGGTTCTCGAGTAACCGAGTTCGTCCATGCTAAATTTACCGTCAGCCCACATGGCAAGGGTCATGATGTTCTCCGGTATCTCTGGTGGTCACACCACCACCATCTTTCTCACTGGGTAAACAGTTGTACTCCTTGTTCTGGCCCAGAACTGTTTTACATATTTTTATGGTTACAGCGTGAAACGGACATCATCTTGTCTCTTGATATTAATGAGCCGGTTTCCGTGAAATTGTTCTAGTATCATACCACTTGGGTGGATCAAGTACCCCCCAGGACTTCGAAATCTTGGAGTTGTAGCCTCTCCCGATAGCACGGGCACCATCAACATAGTCGTCGTACGCAGTTATGGTGGCCTCGCATGTCCTATCGATTTAACCTAACCCCAAGTTCGAAGTGTTCGATGAGAACTAAACGTGTTTTTCACATGTTGAATGAATGAGATGTACGTCCCTCCTCAAGGATGGGCATGCTGTGGAACTGAACTGTTTTATGAATCAGGTCATCAGCCTTATGTCCGATGCCGGTGGAATCATACAACGCGCTGGGACCGTTTCACGATTGGTATTCATTAATGTGATGTGATAGCACTGGTCTGAAGCGCATTATCGTCCCTTCTAGAATCTGGCCTATTTGTCGCCATGTTGCTACGTCCATTTTGCACAATTACCTGGGCGATGTCGTGCACGAACGGCCGTTTCCTTTGTCGCTGTGGGGTGCTCACGACTACGACGGACATCGTGTGGAGATCCACCAAGTCATATACCAGTACGATGCATCAATTGGCGTTGAAATTCACTTCAACCACGGTGTCGATGGGTATTTTGAACACAAAGAGATTGGGAAAGCGGGGTTATTGTCAGAGAAGAAAAGTTTGAAGCTGATTTCACAATTGCCGCTGACGGCGTAATGAGTTATGCAAGACAAATTTGGTCCGTTTATCCCCATTCTGTGTTTTTGCTATATAATCATTATCACACCTTTCTGATAGGGATATAAAGACCAGCCACGTTTTCGCAGTCTTTCACGCATGGTTCGATGCCGAGGAACAAGGGGGGACAAGAACTCCCTGACAGATTACCTATGTATGAGGGTAACTCTTTTTATGGGTGGATAGGCGAGTATGAAACGTTCATTGCGATGGAGCACGCCGAATGAAAGCGCTGTCAAGACGTGTATCTTCTGGCTTCTTCCATGCGACGGAAAGGAAAAATCCCGGATGATCACTCGAAAGTGGAAAAAAAAATCTTTGTTGCTCTTCTGGGTCTTCCCAAGAAACCGGACGCTAATGAGCATTGCAGGGATGACTTTGAAATTTCAGATTCATGGTCGTTCCCCGGTAAAATGGAAGACGTTCTCAAAGTCGTTGGCGGATAAGACCCTCAATGTGCAGCCATTTTATGCAAGGCACCTTCTTTCGTCGACTGGAAGCTTATTATTCATGATCCTCATTCGACAAGGATCAACCGGACAGCACGGATTATGCTCATAGTATGGTCGCTTATCCACTCCTGCCGTGACCATGAACCCGCTTTGGGAGATTGTATAATTGATGCGTTTCACAATATAGCACGAGTCAACAGCGAGGCTCCCAAGCAATGGTACGACAATCTCTGCCGTGCTGCAAGTCGTGGGCATCTCCTGGAGCGAGAGAATGAAGGTGGAGCGTCCATTCTCTCACTCATCCTTCCTACTACATTGCTGCTGACTTGACTCGTGTGTTTCGTCAGGTATCAGCGCGTCAGGCACGCCCGGCTCGTGGGAGAGGATGTGTACAACAAGTGGCATCAGTCCAAACCCGAGGACTGAATGGGTTGTTTGCCTTTGACGCTGAGGGTTACACCTCCAAGGTGTATGAGAATGTTGCAAAAGATATTCTTGAGAACGGTTATCAACTACCCAAACTTCCCTGATACTCACTGGATATCAGAAGTTTCGATTCAAGTGTTCAAGACCGATGTAATCAAAGTTTGTGTCAGTCTGTGGATGCGTCACGGGAGGATAGGCGGCCGATCGGCGTGGGACCTGGGCCTGGTCTTTCAGGCTTTCGACTTGTCCACAATGGTTGTACAGGAA